>JAHZMY010003170.1:0-10964 GCA_027743915.1 Seira sanloemensis | reverse complement strand
ATCAACTTCTGAAAATATTACACAAAAAATCCTCTGGGTTGAGGAACATGAGAAGCGTTCTTTCTTGCTCGATTTGCTGAATGCTGCAGGTATCCAATTGCTGGATATATATGCTGTCTTTTATTTTATTTTACTGTGTCGATTTTAAAGAGCTGTTGTAGTAAGCCTTTTGTCTTTTTTTCGCAGAGGGATTTGATGCCAACAACTTGACATTGGTCTTTGTTGAAACCAAGCGTGGAGTCGATCAACTTACTGATTTCTTGCACATTGAGGGATTCCCCGTGACATCCATCCACGGCGACCGAACTCAGCGCGATCGTGAGGATGCCCTTCGCTGTTTCAGGAATGGACGCACGCCAATTCTTGTAGCTACCGCTGTAAGAGATACTCTGCTAGCCATACCTTTTTTCTTAAATTGTTAGATTAGAAGTGATTATGCCTGTCGGAATGAAATGATGCTAAATTAAGAACACTTGAAACCTGATTTAATTTGAAGAATATTTTAGTTACTGATCACGCGTTGACATTAGGATTTAGAATTGAGTTGGCTTTTCTAATCCTATACTTATATTATGTATTTGCCTTTTTATCTTATAAGGGTTGCGTTTTATTCACAATTCTAATTTCTTTGCAAAAATAGGTGGCTGCCCGTGGACTTGACATTCCGAACATTAAGCATGTCATCAACTATGATTTACCATCGGACATTGAGGAGTATGTTCATCGTATTGGACGTACAGGCCGTATGGGGAACCTTGGTGTTGCAACCTCATTCTTCAATGAGAAAAACAAGAACCTTGTTCGAGATCTGGTTGAATTGGTTCAGGAAACTAAACAGGAAATGCCGTCTTGGCTCGAGATCATTTCAAACGAGATGAGAAGCAGCTATTCCTCTCATAGCCGACGAGGCGGTGGTGCGAAACGGTAAGATTTTTATAAATTGATGAGTAAAATTTTGTGTATTATGATATGATGCAAGAACAATTTAAAAATATTTTTGGTTGCAATTACAGTTATGGAGGCAGTGGATTTGCTTCTCGGGATTATCGTCAGCAAAATCATCCACGTGGTGGTCCTCAGGGAGGCCGTGGTGGTTACAACAACGGATATTCCCAACGTATGTTAACTTAAAAATTAAATTAGCTTTTGACTAGTACTATCAGGTATTAATGATAACTACTTTGATGTTTTTTAACAGAACAAGGATATCCAATGTACGCACCTTCTGGTTACGGTGGTTCATACGCACAATCCGGATCCACCGATTGGTGGGACAAGTAAGTTTCCCCAAAATCAATCATATGAATGCGGTGGTGGTCTTCACAGCCAACAACAGCAGAGCACTTTGTCTTACACTTCGTGTCCCCATCGCAAGTAAATTGTAAAGTAATATTATATAGTATACCAATAATAATGCATCAACATCTTTTAAACAGTTGATGTAAATACCAGCCCCATTTTTACATGTCTCCTGTACCAGCACCTTTTCCAACATCTAAGAAGAATGTGGTTAAAATATCAGCCTTGCAAACTGTTGGAGTCGCGTTAATATAATTCCGTCAAAATTTTTTATACCAGTGTCGATACAATTATTATTTAATTTCTTCACGCGTATAGTATAATTTATTCGCAAGAGCAGTGATGAATGTACTTTCTAACGCTGTTTAACCTCTATATACGCTCTCGGTTCTGCGTTTTCTGTTGCGTTATCATATTTCTAGTAAAAGCTGAATAGGTATTATTGCTTATGAATTTAGTTCATTTGTTTGTTTGACGCAACTCGTAAGAAGGACGCAGAAATTTATATAGCGTATGTGTAGATGGACACTGCTCTTGGCATAAAATGTTGATTTTAAAATGGCGTAAAGTAAAGAAAAACTTATTCTGATTTTTTTCATTTATCATTCAATGATACAGCTACTACTCATAATTATTATTATTTTTTTGTAATTTTTATTAATTCTGTGGATGATTCCAGTCAGTTCATGCAAGGTTCTCTAGTAATCTTATATAGTTGATGCTGTAGTTTATCTTTAAGAAGGTTATATAAAAGAAATGCTTTTGAAAGGTCATAATATTATGTATAAGCAACATATGTGTAAAAACCAAGTTTGAATTTTTATCGTTTCCGGTTCAGGGTTTTTATTAACTTCGTAAGTTCAGGTTAAATCAGACTTGTGAGTGAGCCTCAGCATAAATGTACTACATAAACAGCAGTTAGTTTTTGTTTCTAACAAATTACGTTACGAGTTGTATAGAAATTGTATAAGGTAAAGCCTAGAAAAATGTTTGCCGTCCCACGATTTAAAAAAGAACGAATGCTACTTATTGTTGCATCGGTGGTGTCCTGAAACTTATAAAAAATATTGAATGCTTGAATCTGTAAAGTTTTAAGTAGAAGACGAAATATTACACGTATTTTGTGGACACTGGGATGTTTTAATATTGTTACCTTCCAAGTCCCTTTGTCCAGTTTCAGTTTTAAAAGTTTTTATACCGATTGATCATCGACCAGTTTTGTTTATTTTTGAAAACGTACATTATTACGAGATCGTTAAACATGGCAGAAAAGATGTCTCTGCTATAAAACTTCAACAGTCTACAAACAAACTTGTAATCTCAAAATATATCGTAAAAAGAAACTCATCTATCTCGTTACGAAAACAATGGTAGATATTTTAATCATGAGGATACAAAAAGCGAGAGCTTCCTTGTGGTTTCCGAAACTGATGATGATGAGGATGAGTTTGTTCAATTTAAAATTTACTATATATTTTTATCGTATGACTGTTTCGGGTTTGTCAGGTTTCACGAAATGACGCATTGAACACAATCGAATCTGTGATATTGGGCAGATGATAAAGCAAAAATTCCTCCTTCATGTATTACATTATTGTCCAATATTATCTCAAAAAATTAATATTTATTCATGAAACAAATGGTGTTCGATGTAGCGTAAGTCTTCGTGAGGGAACGTTATAAAATGGCTCTCTTTTGCAGGGTAAATGACAAAAAACACGGTTTTCATATGCCAATTTGGACTTTAAAGTTATAGTATTTATATTGTTATGATTGGCGTTCTTCTCTCTTTGGCGAAAATAATCGTGTAACTCAATGGAATTCATAAAATATGCAGCCTCTTTAAGTCTCATTGTGCGTCAAATATTTGATCCTAGTATTCTCTGCATGACGAGGCAAGTGAAGTAGTCAAAATATTAACGAATCAGTTTTTTCTGAAACAGGTTAAATAGCATAATATGGGGCTCCAATCGAATTTATAGTAAGGTAATTAACTCTGACTTTCTCTTTTCGTCAAGTAATTGACCGCGACTTAAAGCGTTTCCCTTTTACACAGTCGCGTTCGTGCAAGTCAAAAAAACACGCAGAATTTTTCGTTAAGGTCTTGAAAAGGGTAATACAAAAGAAAAGCAACGTCTTTTTTACTTTTTTTGGTGCGTAGTTTTCCTGTGCAGAATCAAAGCAGACAGGGAAGCTCATTAATTACACAAAGTTATGATGTTTCGTAAACGACAAAATTGACCAAAGTTTGTTTCTTAAAAGAAAACTACAGTTAAGATGGAATTCTATCGGGAAGAAATAATCTTGTCGTTGGCGATTTAAGAAACTCTGTTTTTTAATGGAGGAGAAATAATTTATCGATCTCATCTTGTTAAAAATCATAACTTTTGTCAGTAATAATTTAATCTCGAACCATGTAAAATGAAACAATACTATTTATTACCTTTTTTTATTTTGAATGAAACTATTTAAAAAACAACGTGAACCAAGCTGTGATATTTTATAAAACTTAATAGGGAAGCAAAGGAAGTGGTCAGTTATTTAAGTATTGGAGCTCCGTTTGGTGCTATTTCAGTGCATGCTTCAAACACTATTATTATTGTTATTATTACTGTAAATTTAGTCTCGCAAATCGCAAAAAAATTACTTCCTCTTGTCGTAGTAGCCCACAAGATGAGAGAAAAAAGTCTCAACAAAGTCAGCATTATTATTGTGCATGTATTATTTATTTACCATTTCACAATTTAACTTTTTAAAAAACGAATTTATTTTGTTGAGACTGTTGGCTATCTCAGATTTTTATACTCGCAACTTATTCTCAATCATTGTTATTTGTACCTTACTGTTATTTATTGTCTACAATTATCAGTTTTTTTTTCGTGAACCAAGTGGCGCGACCGCAAGCGTACAAATGTTTTTTTTTCAAAATGTCGTAAATATTGTTGAATGCAGAGAGTGAGAGGATGAGTGAGTCAAGGTCATTAAAATTTTTGGCCCGTGTAAATGAATGAAAGGAAAATCTGTTGATGCGGGTATCGTTTTACCAGATAAATTATTCCAATCCAAATAATTAGCAAATAACCCACCGAATTTTTGGAAAGAGGATTTTAGTTTGGAGCAAGTTGGGTGAGAACATGCCAACAAGGATGTTTTTACCTGGGGAATGTGTAGAGAATGCAAATACTATATTTTCATTTCCATATATTTCCTTGACCAAACTTTTACAAATACATTCGATTTTATATTGATACCTGATTAAAATGCAATTTTGCTTTTTACATACAAAAAAGCAAACCTGCAATATAAACTGTGACTGATTGATTCTCTGTGATACTCTCTGCATTTTAAGTCGCTAAAGGACATTTTACAGAAACCGATTTATATCAAAGTCGAAACTATAAGGTTACCAAAAAAAAAAGAATTGTATTTAAAAAGAGTTTACCGTCTCTGACTTCGATACACAATACTCAAAAGGAACTGAAACTAGAACGTATCCTACAAAGAAAATGGTGACCAAGAATGTCTTAGTATTATTACTACAGAATTTTTACAAGATATTTATTGCTTGCGCTGCGCTACTGTTTGCGATATGTTTTCACGTAAATTACGAAACAAAATATGCAACTGAACTGATATATAGATATTACTACGACACGTGCGAGAAGGTAACTTTCATTTTTTTCCTTTTTAGGGAACTAACCTTTTCTGGTAGTCCCAGTAGATTCTTTTTAATTATTTTCCTTGGAATGTTATTGTTTTCAGTAAATATTTTTTCTTTAGCAAAAAAATAGTCGCAATTTTTAATAAAAAATGTAATTTTAAGCGAGTGTCGTTTGCGGCATATGACGACATTAAAGATGACGTGTCCCGACTGATTCGACTAGTCAGTGGGGCACTCTGTGACTGTATAGGAGAAAACTAGGAGAACGAGGACATCATACATAACTTGTCATTTATAGTTTGTTGCGATAAATGCGAAAGTGCATCAGAAATCTGTGATTTCATGTAAAAGAGAGCTGGCTTTTTCTTTGAAACGAGAAAGCCAAATAAAATGGAATGGGAGAAGAAGAAAAATTGGATATAAAAAATAACAAAAAACGTAGATCTCGTAATATCAAAAAAAAATTGTTATAAAACTCATTTTAAAAATGTATTAAACTTTGAGTTGATCGGTACAAAAATTGAAAAGAAAGCAAAAATATACGCCAAGTCGCATGAAATATTATTTCGAAACTTAAAAACAGAACCAAAATGTATTATTTAAGTTGTTTTTAAAGAAAACTTGTATTGTTTTAAAAGCTCTGCTTTTGGGATTGATTCCGACGGGATCGGTGAACAAAGGTGGGTTTCAATTACGTTTTACTTTGATTTTTTGTCGCAGTATTTTTTCTAGTGTTCAAAGTTTAAGAAAAATCTACCTGTGATGATGAGAATAGTAATTATTATTGGCGTCTTCATATGTACGACTTTGAGCGCGGATGCAATTTCCTTTCAGCAGTGGCGTATAGAAGACGGCACTGTCAACTATTAGTTTTTTAACCGTTAAAATTTACCCAGTGGCAATTTTTATATCAATCTTTATTCATATCAGACTATTAAAAACAATAATTCTCCGTTCTTGGCTTCGTATTTTGTTTTTTAGCTTTCTTGCAAAAAGGGATTCCAGAAAATGTTAATGGGATGGCAATATATTATAAAGTATCTAATTATCATTTAAAAATGTTACAAGTCTGTATTTTATTAGAATGAAAATTTGCTTTAAAATTAAAGAGTAACGCTGAAATCAAAATTGGCAAACATAAAATATGTATACCGTTTGTAAGCACTATAATATTATGTAAGGATTTTTTTCTTTATTTCCTATTACCTACTTTTAAAACTCCAAATATTCATAGTATTAAAAAATGTGTATCTTTAAATTTTTCTGCTTTACATGTAATTTGAACAAAAAAATCTTCACAGACCAGTTTAGCAAGGACTTGTGTGAGTTCCGGCTCATGTCCGGTGAATACTCATACAGATGTATCCAGTAAATAACAGATCATGATGTACCCATGTGAAATAACAGAAATAAAAGTATGAAGCGTTTGTGTGGAAAATCTTTGTATTAAAAAAATATTGTTCATGTGCATATGACAGTTCGAATGCAGCAAAGGGAACAATCAAACACCTTGTGAGAATCACATTAGCTATCCATCATATTTTTCCCAACCATTAAAATGATGGAGCAACTAAAACTTTCATACACGCATTATCATGAGCATAATTTTTATGCGCTTTCATATTACTAATCCTGAATAGACTAAATGCTTTGAGCTTTAAGTTCCTTCAACTTCCAAGTATGCAATATGTATGTATTCATATATTGATGTATCCAGTAAATAACAGATCATGATGTACCCATGTGAAATAACAGAAATAAAAGTATGAAGCGTTTGTGTGGAAAATCTTTGTATTAAAAAATATTGTTCATGTGCATATATGACAGTTTGAATGCAGCAAAGGGAACAATCAAACACCTTGTGAGAATCACATTAGGTATCCATCATATTTTCCCAACTTTCAAATGATGGAACAACTAAAACTTTCATACACGCATTATCATGAGCATAATTTTTATGCGCTTTCATATTACTAATCCTGAATAGTCTAAATGCTTTGAGCTTTAAGTTCCTTCAACTTCCAAGTATGCAATATATAGGCAATGGCAATATGTATGTATTCATATATGCAATTCGTTCACAAATTCTCTTTTAGCTTTCACTTTCGGTGGAGTTGCAGTGCAATAGACGTATTATGTACTTCCTTTGGAAGGGTTGGTTAGGGGAGAACTTGGAACAGTAGATACTTTGGCATTCATATGTTGCTGAGAAGTGAAAGAGAGAATCCCACACGTAAATGAACGTCATAATGGTTAGTGTTTTGGGAAAGATGGGAAGATCATGATGATGATACCTAGAAGGAATGATATACTCTCTTTCGTTCCTCCAAGCGTAAGTGAAAGGGATTTTTTTTTCTCTTCCTCCTGGAAACTTGATTGAACAGCCAATTGCATTTCACCACTGACGAAGTCTCCTTCCTACGACAAGAGAGAGAGAGAGAGAGTTGAAATGGAGGTATATAATGTTCGATTTTCTTTTGGAAGAGGAGGATAGCTACCACTTTTTTCTCTACATTTTGACGTTGACAGCCTCCGTCACGTTGCCGTTTTACGTTGGTAGTTGAGTTGGAGCCTTGCATCATCACCTTTCTTTAATTTTCGCCAATAAGGTTAGATTTTCAGTCTAAAACATATCTATTTTTGAGGTCTTAATATTCGCAGAGCGTCTTGAATTATTTAGAGCTCAGAAGCATTTCTGGTTTTGATATTTTTAAAATAATTTTGTGTGTCAAAAAATAGTTCGAGACCCATTATAGTTTTAGACTATCTTCCAAAAAGTTGCACATAATGTCTTCATCTACGTACGCGTCCACCGACGAGTCCTCCGCAGATCGAAATGTGGAGATGTGGAAAATTAAAAAGCTCATCAAGAGCTTGGAACTGGCCAGAGGGTATTTATTTTTCTAAACTGGAAAATGACATCATGCATTTTATTGCTGGAGATAATAATATTTTGAAAACATCTTTTTGTAGGAATGGGACAAGCATGATTTCTCTCATCATTCCTCCCAAGGAACAGATCTCAAGTGTGGGGAAAATGTTGGCAGACGAGTTTGGAACTGCTTCCAATATCAAAAGTCGAGTTAATCGATTGTCCGTCCTTGCTGCCATCACTTCTGTACAACAAAAATTAAAATTATACACCAAAGGTACCTGAAGATGCAACCTCATCATTTCACGTTTTAAAAATACCATATAGAATTGAGTAATAATAAATGATTTGTATTAGTTCCTCCCAACGGCTTGGTTATATACTGTGGGACAATCGTTACCGACGAAGGCAAGGAAAAGAAGGTCAACATTGACTTTGAGCCTTTCAAACCTATCAATACTTTCCTTTATCTCTGTGATAACAAGGTAATAATTAATAACTGCCTCTTAATCTTGGTCCTTGTACTCTTAATTAGTATCTTTTTAATGTTTCATATTTCCTGTTTGCAGTTCCACACAGAGGCTTTGACGGCACTGCTAGCAGACGACAATAAGTTTGGCTTCATTGTTATGGACGGTAACGGTGCTCTATTTGGCACTCTTCAGGGTAGCACTCGAGAAGTTTTGCATAAATTTACAGTGGACCTTCCAAAAAAGCATGGTAAGACATTTTGAAACATGATATCAAGTTCAATCATTGATTCATCATGTCATTTCATACATGATTGTAACTTACATGTGCTCAGGGCGAGGAGGACAGTCAGCTCTACGGTTCGCCCGGCTGCGAATGGAAAAACGTCACAATTATGTACGAAAGGTTGCTGAAGTCGCAACTCAATTGTTCATCACAAACGATAAGCCAAATATTGCAGGGCTAATTCTCGCAGGTTCCGCTGACTTCAAAACGGAGTTGAGTCAATCGGATATGTTCGATCCTGTAAGACATTTCATCTAAATGTTTAAGTATTAATTGCCTTGTAAAATATTTACTTGTGCGATTATTTGACGCATAATTTTTGTTTCCATTTTTTAATTTGTTTTTTTTAAAACTTTGCATCGGTCTTCATGCAATTATATGTATAACTATATATTTAGACTGGGGTAGAACTGGAGCTCGTGGAATGCACGCCGTTTTTAGAATGGATTGCAAACAACTACAAAAGTTTTGGAGCTACGCTAGAAATAATTACTGACAGATCCCAAGAAGGATCTCAGTTTGTACGAGGGTTTGGCGGAATAGGAGGTAATGATGATGTCAGAAAGAATGGAAAAAATTCATACTACATTAATTCCTTAGACTGTCAACATACTTTCTAAAAGATCAACTACATAAAGTCTAGCTAAATTGGTAGAACAATTCCTACTAGTTCCAACTTATGTACAACAGCATCCTTTTTTATATGCGACCAACGATTCCTTCAGTCATCCTTATCCTAAATTGTCCAAAGTACCACATGCGACAGTTTATAAAGTTCCCCAAGATTCTATCTGAAACATTTTCCTAATATTTACACTGTATATTCTTCCCTATGTATTTCATAGGCATGTTGCGTTACAAATGTGGATTTCCAATCTTTATCCAATTGTGAAGATCCGCTTGACGATGTAGACTTGGACGATTACTAAGGCGTGTCGAGTCGACCGACGGGTCAAAGTTCTTTTATACAGTAATGACTAATTCGTCAGTAATTTAGAAAAAAGATGTATTCATGTAATTTTCTTTGAGTTGATTTGGCTTCATTTAAATATTAGGACTTTTCCGTTTTTGTCTTGTAACTTGCGACCCTCATTATTACATGTAACAATTGTTTGGTTTTAAATGGATTGGTTTGAATTTTAATACATATTCTTTTATTTAGGTGTGTTCAAAAATTTACTGATTTATCCATGCAAAACTAATTTTTTCTCATCTTTTTTGTGACAGGTATTCTCCGGTACAAGGTTGATTTGGAATGCTTTCAGTGCGAGGAGGAAGTAGAGTATGACGATTTCAGCGAATATTAAGGATAACCAGTAATATGTTTAATAATGATGATGTATGTACTTAATACGGATTGCGTTTTGTACGGAAAAGGTGTCAGCCAATTAATAATGATGGCTAGGAATCAACAATTAACAATTAAGTATTATTATTAGTATTAATAATTTATCACGTACTTGTTACGCGAAGCAAGCTCATGTTTCCTTTTAATCCTAAAGGTTTTCATTTTAAAATTGTATTTTAACATTTTTTCAGAAAGTTTGTACATTCATAATTTGTTATGTAGTTGAAGATCTATCATACATTACATAATGTACAGATTTTAAATGATGATTTCACGGAGATAATTCAGCGTTAATGCAACGCTAAAATGAATATATAAACCATGAAAAGGGATGTAGAAGTTAATGAATGTTCCAGTCTTTAGAAAGTAGATTTTCTTGAAAAACTCTAGTCGCTCACATTAGCTTTAAAACTTACATGTCAACATTTAGCATTTAGTTTTTAGCGCACAAGGTGTAATAATTACGATCTATGCCAACTTGCCATTAATGCATAAATGCATATCAAGGACCAGTACTAATTTTTGCAGCTATAACTGTAATAGTGGGATAAAATACGTAATAAAAAGCCGCACAACCCATGCCTATTATTATTATGTACTTATATGCAAATGCAATTATCAAATGTGCATGTGTAAATGGTGTTTGATTGGTATAACATTGGTTTGATTGGTGTGTGAAATGAAACAGTTTCTGTAAATATTTTGAAGTAAATGGTTTGCTCTTTAAAAATCTACATTAATAAACTCGCGTTCAGTCATTGTCATTAGGCGTTGATTAAATATTTTAGATCAATCACTTGTTTCGTATATTACATCATCTCATGATTTCCATCCAAACGGTTGTGCTTTAAAGTATCTGCTGGATGGGAATTGGGAACTTTCTTTAGTCATTTTGTAAAGCAAGACCGCATCAACGTACAGGCATGCGCTCATTTTAGTGCATTTAAAATTAATGGTTTTTTATCATTTCTAATTGTTGCCGGCCGGCATCTTGTTATGGCTTGACTGTGTCAACGTCAAGATTCCTG
>JAHZMY010003169.1:0-13677 GCA_027743915.1 Seira sanloemensis | reverse complement strand
AATCCGTTTAAGTTTAATGAATTTTGCACACTGCTTTCACTTACAGCTTCCGCTTTAAATTTCCCCCCCACGAAATTCCAAAAGAGCTTCAAGTTTCCTACCCTTCAGTCTAATTTGCATAAGCCGGAAACAAAAATAATAATAAAAAACCCGCCTTCTTTTCAAATTTCCCCTGCGCCGAGGAGAATGCGATTGCCAATGATGTGTCAAAATTGAGCAACGGCGCGCTCGAGTTGGACAAGCCATTGAAGGTTAGTTTGAAAAAAAAGTTTTTAGAAAAAATAGTATTCGCAAAATTATTGGTAGTTTTCAGTGATTGAAGGTGATCCAACTGCCAGGGTAATAATAATTCAGCAAGTTATAGTATTTGATAATCTTCGCATCTGAAGAAAATTTTGAAAAGCTCAAAAACCCGTGATGTCAATATACGAGGTTTCAATCACACCTTTGCTTGATTTAATTTTTATTTTCAAAAATAATTTTATGCATAACGAATATGCAGATCCACTAAAAGATTGAATGAAAACAGATAGCAATGGAGAAACTATTTCTTGCAATTTCACGAAAGTTAAGTTTTGCAAAATATTTTACCTCAAGGGCTATTCATATCCAACTTTTTAAAAAAAACGACCATTTAAAAAATCTTTACTAGAAGACAATCAAATGCTCAGCAGAAGGAGAAAATTTACAAAGATTGTCAAACAACACGTATTTTTCTTATTTGTCTTTTTCCATTTGTGTATGCACATATGTATGTATACTAAACAGAAAAACTGACAAATATTAAATCAAATCATTCCATATTTTGCTGAGTCATTCCCATTTAATTAATTTCTCGAATTATCGAGACGAATTATCATCTCATATCTCAATCATATCCCAATCACAATTAATTAGAGCGGCATTTGAACATATGCATGCATATTCCGAGTCTGAAACTCCGGATATAAATCATGCCAAATATGCAAATTAGTTATGTGCATATTTCCAGTCTTAGTTAGTAATTTCATGAATGACTCAACCTTCCGTCCTTAGAATTCCGTTACTCAGAGGAGGAAAAAAATCAAGCTGGGTTCACTCAACATTTAAATCATGTCATATAATGTTTCAGCATTCTTCATTCCTACATATCTTTCATACTTTTACATTTATATTAGTAATTTGTCCAAGGCCCAATAAATGCGAATATGAGCAAAAAAATTTTTGAGTCAGACTCTGCTAGTTGATTGAAGGTTAGTCAATTGTCAATTGGACCAATCCTTCTCTTTGTTTAGTCTTGCTCTGAAAAGTGCATGCCATAATCTTAATTGCTCATTTGTATTTAGACTTTTTTTCTTATTTTTTCTGCGTGTATGTAATCATTAGGGCAACCCATGGAGTGTTAGAGCATAGAAAGCATAATGCAATATTTATAAATATGGGCTGCTATCTGATATCAAAGTATAGCGAATTTAGAGCGAAATTTCGAAAATTCGGGACAATTTCAAAAGCATAAAAAGCATTAAAAGCATAATTTTCCACTCCGAGCGTAAAAGCATAATTGGAGCATAATCAGGAAACATTGAGGATTTATATTTAAAAAATATCAAAATTTTGCAAGTTTTTTTTCAAATTATTGGCCGTAATTTTGCTTTTAATTCGAACCATATTAGAACAACAAAATCCGGAACACGCCAAATTTACTTAACCCTCTATGTTTACATCAGCTTTTCTCGAAATTAGGTTTGAGGAATGGTTAATTTTCATCTTATTATGTTGATTTTATTTTATTTTCGAATTTCAAGATTATATTTCTGGACGATTTACAAAGCTAAATTGACACAAAATTATGTTTAACTTGAAAATATTGAAAAGCATTAAACGTTAAAAGCAAAATTTTCAAAAGTCAAAAGCATAATAATTCTTTTCCTTTTGGAGCATAAAGTGGGTTACCCTGGTGATCATACATATATCATAGAGACATGAGTCATGCGTATTCGCGAGCAAGGTAAAACGCCTCCGCAGGAGTCGTTGTAATCTCAAAAATTGAATCGTTGACAGCCACGTAAATGTCTTACTGTCATTTCCTGAAACAATTGAGAGGAGGAGGAGGAGGAAACAAAGAAAAAGACTAATTTAACCTCGTCACGACAACAATTATTGTTGGATTATTGTAATAATGATTTGTAATGTATATGTAATGAATGTAACATATATATCCAGCGTGAAGGTGGCGCTAATTTTTTTCTTGCACAATGCAAAATGCAAAAATGTTAAAAGTTGATGGAATTCAGTAGCATTTGCATGCTCGTGCATATGTACTAAGACTCTGATTAGACTTTTAAAAAAGGCTAAAAATAAACTTGGCAGCTGTGTTAAAAAATTGATGGAGAAGGTCACGACACAAAATAAAGAATTTTCCCACGACGAGACGCGAAATTAATTTTTTTAGGCCGGTGCGACGTTATTTGAAATTTTGCAATGATTTGTGATTCGTATGGTTACGCAAAATAGTGCTGAAATTGGGAGAAACGAGGAGTTGGTAAATACCAGTTTGCACTTGAAATGAAAGCTAGCTGCTTAAAGAACTGTAGTTGGTAAATACCAGTTTGCACTTGAAATGAAAGCTAGCTGCTTGAAAAACTGTGCTAACGCCAATTATAGCCAATGAGAAAAGCGGGAAAAAACGTCATGACTGGGGGCATTGTGAGACAAATAATATAATGCATTCAGCAAAAGTTTCGCACATTTGTTTTTCTTGGACGTTTTGGACTTTTCCTGTGTCCTGAGGGAAGAACCTATTTATTTATTTCCCATCTCACTGCAGTGGTAAAATCGCCAACACTAGTTTTTTCTCAAGCTATTTCACATCATCTTTTTAAAAGGTTTGTTGGGAAATTAACTAAATAAGCAGCAGTGCATATACAATTCAAACTTTGCATTAGCGAGTACAACGAAACGAAATCTATCAGTGCAATAAATGCAGAAAAGAAGGGTCTTTCAATAGTTGACGATATGTATGTGAAACAAAAACTATGTACATATGTAGCACTTCATTAGAAAAATTGTCTCTATTCTTTTGGGTAAATTTTCGGCCACACCCTGTATATTCCATACCAGAAGTGTGAATAAATTACAGCCTCGCTTTAGGAAGTCGCTTATGTTTAGATTCGTATATGTATGTATTTGTCAAAAGCTGAGTAAATCGCAAGTCTTCGTTTTCGCCAATAAATGAGCGTGGACAGTTTTCCCGAAGAATAAAAAATTCAGTTCAGAAGCCATTTCATAAATGATAAATGTTAGTTAAAATTCCATATACTGCAGATTACCATTTGCCACTTGTAAGTTGACACCAGAAGCATTCTGTAATTTCTGTGAAAAAAGACAGATTCAAAATAAAAAAATATTTCCATTTGATTTTTCTAAAATTGCAAGTGAAAAGTCAAATGCGTACTTTGCAAACTGAGGTACTACAATTGTCAATAAATCTTTGAAGACATTATAATGTGCAAAAGCCATTGATTTGCGAAGGTGACATCCGAGTTCCTTTAACGAATCCCCAAAGTTACCAATTTCCACACAAGAAATTTTCCAGAAAAAATTGCAGATAATAATTAAATGTCCATCTTCAAGGCGATGCTTTGGATTTAAAAAAATATTTCAAATTCATTTCCAGCAGATCTGCGAAATCCTTCATATGCCAACACTTCCAATCCAAGCATTTTTCGCAATTATTGATTAAAAGCTTTGAGTCAATTAACTCTATAAATTTTTGTTGAGCGAGGCGCAGAGGAACTAAAAATTTCTCAGCTCATTTGACTTATCTCTTCTGACCCAGCCCAGTCGGCACTCGGCACTCCAAAAATCAGCCTAATTTAACATTTTTTTTCTCGAGAATTTTTTTTAGTATCAGTCCACCCTGAAAATCATGAGCTAGTTCCGTGCTCGTCCCCAAACACATTGAGACATTGAGACACATTATATAAGGAAAGTTTGCAATTATGTACATATGTTCATCGCGATTCGCGAAAACGAGTGTTGTCCCAAAAAAAATGGTATTTCTGGGTCCACGCCACACGCCATCACGTCACACGCACACTTGCAATTTAATCTTCGTCTGATCAAATGATATTGTGAGTGTCCTGCACATTTCGCATTCGCAATTAAATTTTCACATTTAGCATTTCGCGTCTAGGGCTGCTATATGAAGCTGAAGTAGGAAGAAATGTTGAGCAAGAACGCGGCTAGACGACCTTCAGATTGATGTTGAATGGGTAATGGGTAATGGACAATAAAGGAATTTTAGAGCGGATTTTTTTTGTTGAGCGAGTTGAATAAAGGCCAATAAAAATTGGAGTGATTAAATTAGTGTTGGAGTACTTTCCAAAGGAGTCAGAAAGGAACAATTGTGAAACGGTCCAAAAGCTGCTGCTACGAATTAGTGATACAAAAATTGTCTCACGATGCCCCAGGCGAACATGTTTGTGGATGGTATTGGAGTTAAAGTCTAACCTAATTAAAAAGTATTTCCCGGAAACCGGAAAAAAGACTGAAATGGCTATAAAATGCCCAAAACGTGTACGACAAAGGATTACACAGTTTTTCTCACAATGCCCCAGCAATTGACTCATATTCATCTGAGCTATGATCCTGGCATTTCTTGATTTTACAAAAAAAAAAATTTTGCTTTTAAAACAAAAACATCTGAAATGACAAAACTGCAAAACTGTTCCGAATTTCCGATGTAATGCAATAAACTATTTGTCTCCCAATGCCCCAGACAATGATTTTTTTTAAATGTTCACATGGCATTGCACTTTTAACGAAAACGATTTCCTGGAAAATGTTCAAACTGACCATTGAATTGTTCAAAGTTGCCGCTAAAATTTATCTGCTTATTTGTCTCACAATGCCCCAGCCATTGCTAATTTCCGGTTACAATTCGCGTTGGAGTTTTCTCCAGCTTTTATAGTTTCCAAGTATCCAAGCTAAGGTTTGCTTCAGCCGAAAATGACATTTATTTTCAGGTGAAGGGTTTCGCCAATTACCGTTTTTTAGTTTTTTCCACAGCCCAACCCTAGCTTACTTGCATATAAAAAATTTCTTGCCTAAATGGATTTGCTGAAGGCACTATAGCTGCATATTCATTATCTTCTCGTTAGCCCTAATTCGGTTATTGTTATACCATAATAAATTGTCATAGAAATATCTAGTTTAGATGAGGAATGAATCAGCCATCAAACTTTTTTTCATGATCTTCCTGATCTTCCAGATTTGACCCAGAATATTGCTACACATATTCCATATACGTGGTAGAAACAATTAACAAAGATCTTGTGATTCGCGTCGTGTGTGATGCCGCCGATGACGCCGTCGGTTGGGCGAGTGACAAGTATCTAGTTTGTAAATAAAAAAATTTGGTTTAAAGTTAAATTGCGCCGATACCATTTTCGTTGAGATAAGCTTATATGCACAGATACAACATATGGAAAGATGTTCTGGAAAAAAAGTTTTTTTTCTGGGCTGAAGAGGTTATTGTTCCAGATTATTCTTTGGAAAGAAAAGTAGGTGTGAAGATGTGAACATGAAAATAATATGAGGCGAGGTTGGGCGCCGTGCAGTCAAAAATCTAAGATAATTTTTATTCCATAATGATAGTAGGTGATTAAAAGTTGTGGTTCTCGAACATCAAAGGATCGACTGAAATTGTCGCGGAAATTTTCGTTCTCAACACATTTTTTTGAGGTTCTATGAATTAATGGGTCTTTTTGCTTTAATTCAAATATTATGTTGGTAGCAGGATTTCGCAATTATTTTTCCTTGTTTTTTCTTATGGATTGCTCTCGTTTTACTGGGTACACTGGAGTATCAACGATAAACATGCAAATTCCACGGCGGAATGTTTGCAAAAATAGGAAAATTTCGTATGATTCTCGTAAGAAAATATTTCTCTTCGAAATTTGCGAATTTTTAAATCATCACCCTTGCGATACGAGACCAATCTACTGGAGTGCGAAATCCGAGTTCATGCGGGAATTCAGGACACGGCCTTCATAATCGTTTTCAAAATATTATATTTTGAAAATTAATTACAAAGGAGTACATTAAATTAAAGTAACAAAATCAAATCTTTCGTTCAAAACTTTTTAAAAAATCTTGAAAATTTTAATGGCGTTTAATTTGCCATTCGAATCTAACTAAAATTATGAGCATTTACACAATTAGACGAGCTTTCATAATCTTGATTAGATATGAAATCCAAATTTTTATTTTTATGATTTTTTTTAAAAAAATATAGCATCACTAAGTAAGCAAACTAAACATGGACAGACCCAACCATTCCCTGACTTACACAGTGTCTTACCCAGCTCATAAAAAATACTAATTAAATACGGTCAAATGTAGTAAAAGGCTCTTCAAAACTCCTCCCAAATTGGGTTCAAACCGGTGCAATTTCCACCACATTTTTTCCCATTGAACTGGAACAATGTATTTTAAACGGAGATTTTCCAGTGACATTTAAAACTGTCAACGTAATCATTCCAGTAGCCAGTCTAATTTACATTTTTTACACCAAATTTTTTTCTTCTTTTTACAATTCTTCCAAATCCTTCAAATCTTCTAAACTGCAACTGATCTCATTAAAAACAAGAATGGCCTTTTTTAATTACAAATTAAAACCTTGCTTCATACCATTCCTCAAGTCTTCAAGTAATTACAAATTATGCAAATGAGAAACCACATCCAAACTTCAACCCTCCAACCCATGTCATTCATTAGCTCAAAGATCTGAATCGCGATTAAACCCAATCACTCGCAAGAAAAAAAACTTTTTTTTGAAGGTCCCTTCGACTTAACAAAGCACTTCCTATTCCCGTGAATAAATGTTTCAACTTGCCAAGGTCAAGTTCATTGTTGAACATTGTGACAATGGGGATTTTTGTGAGGAGTGAGAATTCGGTAATGAATCATCCCTCTGATTGTTCTCACTGTGAATTGGCTCAGAAATTGAAAGAGTGAACCTTTTTATAAGGTCCGCTGACAGCTGAGTAAGATTTGCTCTAAATACAAAGGATTTTTTCATGTTCATGTCAGGAGTTTTGTGACAACCTGAGATTGTCGATTGTCGATGCATTGTTGACAGCTCAGAAAAAAATAAGTCACGGTCCGGCACGAGCCGACCATTATTATCACTATTATTGTTGTTATTGTTAGAACCAATTTATCAGGATCAGTTTCAAAGAGCAGGCTTTGTCTAAGAGCAATGGACAAATGGGTTTTTTGTGTGGCGTCAGACATCGCGGTGCTGTGATCTTGGATTCTTGGACAATGTCGCCTATTGTTCAATGTTGAGTGAGGATCTTTTATCTTGGAAAAAAACAGCCAACGATCAATTTTCAGGGTTTGTCAAGTGTCTGAAAGCCGAAGCTAGATAGTGGTAAATTCCATCCGCGAAAATAAAATGGGAATGAAGCTGCATTTGAAAACGTAATATTCAGGTTTTAATGACCTAAAAATAAATAATGTTTGAGGAAAAATCTCAAATTTTTTGCAAGAATTGCTTAACCTAAAATGGAGATAAAATGTCAACCAAATTTAACAAAAATAAATAAATAAAAAGGTTGAGTATGGAAAAATAACCGAGAGATTTTAATTTAAAACGTAAAAGAGTGCAGCAAAAGCAAATAAGTCCTAATGCTGACAAAGATGAAATAAAATAAAGCAAATATGTACTATGTACCTCAACGAATTTTGACTGGGGGTAATGTAACAGTAGACAGTATTAGAGTTTTGGACAGTTTTTCAAGCAGCCAGGTTCAGTTTTAGTTCAAATGGAACTTGTCTTAGATTCGTCAATTTTTTGGATTTTCCCTGAGTCCAACCCTAACCGAATAAAGTACTTTGAGATAAACATTAAATTGGCACAATGACTATATAACTCCACTTAACAGCTGTATGCAACTTTTTTTAGCTTGGAACTAGTTAATCATCCAAATCACGAGTGAGTTTTATGCCGTCAATTTATCATGCAAAAAAAACTTAAATTGTTCACCGGGTGTCCACAAAGTGATTAAGTCGAGATCATAAAAGATTGACGATGCAATTTTTCCAACGCAATATTTAATGCCATCTTAAATATAATCTCAAACCCTTAAAGTAATAGATATTCGTAATATAAGTGCACTATATTTTTTATGAATACTAATTTGAGCCGAGCAAAAAAAATTGAGCAAAGAATTTCGTTGCAATTTGCAGTTTTTTGGAGGTTTGATGGGGGTTCAAACTGATGACAAGGCCTGCCTCCTACAAAGGGCCTTGGAACAGTTAATCCAGGAAGTTGTCGACCATTCTTTTATTCTTCTTCTTTGGTCATTTTTTATGGGAAAATTGTAACCTCTTCTTCGTCCTTTTCTGCACCGCCTTCAATGAATAAAAAAATATTTGAGGAGAATCAGTTCTGAAAAAAACATTTTTCATTCAAAATGTGAAACCGTTTCAGAGAACTTCAAGTATATGCAAATTACATAGAAAATTTTAAGATTTTTATTGAGCTGAAATATTGTTCTGAAATAAATTATACATTTAATGCGCATATCTCGTCAAACTTTGTTTTCAGTAAAAATTCCGTTGCAAAAATCAAATTGGCATTGATTTGATGTCCAAAAGTCCTCTTCAAAGACTCAACATTTTCCTAAATTTTTGTTTCTATCCTAAAAAAAGTTTAGTTAGAATTTATTTTAATGATTCAATGTCGCTCCATTTTTTCTTTCCTTTTTTAAAAAAGTGTATGCGTTTTTAGTGTTAATCAAGTGTCTCATCTTTCCTCGTTAAGCCAAAAAAATATTAAATGCAACGAAGGAAAAAACCTTCCGCCTTTTATTTTATCATTGAGCACAGTTATTTTTTCTATTTTTTTCTGTAAATGCCGTCGAAAGACAACACCCAGTTGCAGCTTAATTCGCATTTAATATGGGAAATATCTACATAGACTCGCCGCAAAATTATTTTTTTGAGAGGCCTTGGCTTGACGTCATTTTTTGGAGGATTTTTTGAGAGAAGCCACCTCATTAGACTCAATATTGAATACGAATTCGTGAAGTGCCCCATTTTACGAATTCATAGTCGATATTATCATGCATGTAATACATAAACGTGAGTTTTGAACCTTCAATGTCAGAGATGAACGCCGTATTTACTTCAAAGTTTCAAAAAAAATATGTAAGAAGGCATGCAACTCATTCAAAAGAAGAAGTTGAATAAAGGATGATGAAGATTCGTAGTTTTTATAAAAAAGTTTTTTTCAAAGCTGATGTTTTAGGAGGAAAAAAAGTTAAGGGCCGATTTGCAAAGAAGTTACATACCTACATATGTATATGTTACTAGATTTAAAGCCACGTAAAAATTAAAGGCGGAAGTTGGGACAATTTTCAGAATAAGGGGTCATTCATAAAGGATGGCACTTTCTGGGAGGGAGTGGGGATTCAACAACGGGCTTCGAGCCGGACATATTTTATGGATGACCCCTAATACAACATTTGAATTCGCCGATGATCATAGGATTGAGAAAAAGTTTCCGCGATTCCAACTTCCAATCCTTAAATGAATACATGAACGGCTCCGTTCCACAATAACTCGGGTTAAAGAGATTTCTCATACCAGGTAGATCATAGTTCATTAATTCATAAGTCGTCAGAGCTAATAGGGAATGAATAATAAATTCGGATCGTTAGACAAACCGGAAATTGTACACTGTACAAAACATCACCGACAATATGAAACAATGAATTCCAAATAAGACAACATCGCTGAAACAAACACATTTTTTTAAAATTTTTAAATCTTCATTTCCAAACACGATTGGCTCAAAAGCATAGCAATTTCGAATTATTGGCTAATTATGTAGAACAAAAAAATCAAATAAATTATTGACTTGCTAAAAATCAATTATCACGGTATACATTGCATGCTGGTGTGTTATTCAAATCCTTTATGAGACATTTTGTTAAAATATTAAATATTTCAAAGTCACAGACTAAAATTTATTTAAAAAAAGAGCGTTTCTTTCGCATTGAAAATGAGCTTCAATAACGACAAAAAATGCTATTGCATTGACACGAAATGCATTCCACGTCCATGTTATTTTCCAATCATCAACTAATTATCAGAATAATATGAGTAACTATATCTAAATACTTAAATTTCAAGCTAAAGACAGTTTGATCCGAGCAGCCAGTGCGACCCTAGCTTTTTGCCATGGCTTAACTCAACAACTTTAATACAAAATTTAGAGTTGCGATTTTTCCCAGCCACAGGTTTTTCCCAATGGGATGAAGAAAACTTTCTCCTGGATAAAAGACAAAAACTGCCCAAAAATGTCCAAAACAGGCACTGTATGCATTTACGCATTATATTATTCGTCTCACAATGCCCCCAGGCATTAAGTTGTTCCCTATGTTTACATACTAGTGCATATATGACACTGGAGTTTTGGACAGTTTGGGGCAGTTTTGGGCAGCAAAGTTTTGTTTGAGTCCAAAATGGTAAATACAAATTTTTCCTTGATTCTAACACTAACAAAGAATTGGCAAAAAATTACGACAGTTTTTTTATCGGCTTGAAGGCTGCTCCCATAATTATACAGTAATCATATGCGGATTTATGTACGACTGCCCCTGTCGCACTCAACATTTGTCCTAGGTTCACATTTTTTGCAAACTCTTTTTTTCCACGACGTTTTGAAGTCGAGGCTTGATCTTCACGCGAATATTAGTATATGTGTATGAGTCAGATGGATAGGAATACAATTACAACTCAAACACGCAGAGACACATGTGACACGACTTAATGATGATAATGAGATATTAATAATTCCAATTTTCCAATGACAAAGCTCTCTTGAGTTTGATGACAATGTCAGCAAAGTTTTTTCCCGAGAGGAGACACACGACAATTTTTCCCCTCTCGCAAGTCCCTTGTCTCAAGTCTCAAGTGTCTCACTAAAATGCGACAGCTGAAACAAAAAAAATGTTAGGATAATTTGTGAGCAAAAGATGAATTTTTTTATGTTCAGGGTCAGTTCTTTGGGAAAAGTTCCCATCATTCCCGTCCTGTAGATGGTAAAAAATGTAAAAAAATAATATAGCGTGCTTCAAGGGAAATTGTAACAATTATTTTGTATTTAAAGGTGATTACCCGTCATCAACAATTTCTGCAGAGGAGAAGCCTTTGCTCATAGAAAAATTAATGATAATTTTGGGAAGTTGTTTATTATATTATGTATTATGCAAAAGAGCTCATCGTCCGATCTGTTTATCTCCCTTGTAATAAAACTGAATCGCGTCTCGAGCTTGGAAAGGCAAATATGTTTTTCGGAGGAATTAAAATTCCCGCCGTGTCAATTGAAATATGTGAACTTACTTACGTCTAACTTAGCATGAGTAAATGCTGGTGCATTTAATCATTTTAAACAGCTTCCATTCGAACTACTTTTTTCCATTTTACATCTTAATGGTTACGGTTCAGAAACATTTTACAGAGATACCTATTTTCGCGAGGCAGCCGAGATCCGACGTCGGCTGTTGGCTGTTGAAATTCGGGCTCGGAAATACAGCTCACACGACATTGACAACTAACAATGTCGGATTGGCGTCAGCTCAGCTGCTGTTAAAAATAAACCTCGCGGCAGAGCTGTAATTACTTAGTTTTTGTAATTATTAAATCTAGTATGAATTATTCAGTATCAAAAAAAACTTTGCGGGGATGTGTGGCAGCTAACTGGCCACAAGTGGAATTATCCGCTCTGAATGGTTTTGATGCTAAGATAGATTCTCAAGTGGTGTTCGGGATAATGTGAGGGTCTCTAACAAAATTAGTTAAGTTTAGATCGGTGTCTGGCATTTAAAAATACGGTATTTATAAAATGCTACATTTAAGACAGTTTCGGTTGTAATGACACAAGCATTGACAATGATAAATTAGGATTTAGGACTGAACCGAAGAAAAAAACAACAATGACAAATTTAATTCTCAAAAATAATTCAATATATGTAATATTCACATCTGAATCTGGAGCTTATCGGATTTTCCGAATTATTATAATTCCTGAACATATCAAAATAGGTCATTTAAATTGTTTCCAGAAAATCGGCTAATGAATAAATATTTTTTCAAACACCGCAAATGTAATTTTAATAGCTTTGTTCAATCATCCATATCTTCAATTTTTCAAAATACTTTCCAATTGCCAGGATTAGTCTCCTGGGGAGTTTTCAGGAAATGCGAAGCAATATTTGTTTTAAAAAAAGTTCACCCTGAGTTTGTCAAAATCCTCGGCATTTTTCAGCGTGCCCCAAAATTAAGATTCCTACCTATTTACTTTTTACGGTCCATCTTTTCAATACTTCAGTCATTTTGCAAGCTCTATTAATTATGCATACTTATTAACAGACCAAGATCAGATAACGATAATAACTTTGATTGTCGATGGCCACGTGCGATAGCGAATCGTCATTAAATTGCTTAACATAAGAATCCTAAGTTTATTGAACTCTCATTTTTTTGCACTAAATTGCCTCCTGGCTCCTGTCTTGGCTGCCTCACAAAAGGCAAACGCACTCAGTCTTCGCAGTCTTTTGGTTTTTTTATCTCGAGCATTTTATCATTTCTCTCATAAACATACGCATAAATATTAAGTCATTATAGTAATTCATTAGATGTTACGTCACATCGCACATCAAACCAAACATCAAATCTCACACGTGAAAAACGAATGAATGGGAACGATGACGAGTTCATACAAAAATGTGCTTAATAATGTCTTAATAAGCCTTTTATGGATGTAACTGTAGACTTTAAACTTAAGTACATAACTTGCCTTTAGCATAATGAGTATATTAAAAAATACGGTTGGGATGGGGATAATTGAACCTTTTTCTCTGCCGTCTCATTACTTTTTATTGAGCATTGAACATATTGTGTTGAGTATCGATGATGAGCTTCTATTATATAAAAAGAATTGCAAATGGTTTCTGCTGTTGCTGGCACAACTTTTTTTTTCAAATATCGATGATGAATGATGAATGACAACTTTTGAGATGTTTAAAGTAGACCGGAAGCGGAATATTACGGGGAAGGTTGAGACGGGGTCCTCACAGAAGATTAAGTACAAAATTAGATGAATATTGGGGCGAATATAATGCGAATGTGAAACTTGAAATATATGCAATTTTTCAGTTTTGTGGAAGTCTGCAATTCCAAAGAAACAAATTCTTTCATCTTTCCGGCATTGTGGCCAGTTTTGAACGCACGCAAGATTTTTCGATTGAATTTGAGTTCAAAATAAAGAGCGAAATTTCCAGCAAAAGGTGGTAAATAAAAATTTTGTATAAATTTTTTTGTTATCACACCCCTGCTTTGAACTGAAGGCCATCGAATCTATCTTTAGCTTTACGGAATTTCCCAAATACTCACCAAAACAATTACTGACGCTGGTTAGAAGGTCTAAATAAGTATTTCAAATTATCTTAAACAATCAAAAATGGTTTTCAGTAATTAAAACTAGATAGGTATTTCACAAAGCGTCACCACCTAATCTCCAGATCACCATCCAAAATCCTGTGACCAAGAAATCCACTGAATTAAATAAAACTAAAAAAATTACATCTAATGCATGATCTAAAAAAATCCATTGCAAAATAT
>JAHZMY010003168.1:0-11349 GCA_027743915.1 Seira sanloemensis | reverse complement strand
GTGGAGGTTATTTTTGACACCGTGAATACTTACCGTCTTTAAAAAAATCTCGCCTCCAAGTTGGAGTTGTTAGCTCAACTTCCTTGATTCAATAGTCGCTTTTATCATTATAGCAACTTGGTAATAGCATTTAAAATATCAATATCAATGACCCACATTAATTTTCCATTTTATCACAGGACAAGCAGGCAAAACCATTGCAATAAATTTTTAATTGGGGCGATTTGGGATTTTTTGGCTCTGCAGAAAATAGCATTCATGTACCTGTGTACCTGTGATATAGTCTTACGTACGGTTCAAAAAAGTGCAAAAGGCCAAAGCACAAGAGATTTTTTTAAATCATCAAAACTTGAAAGTCAATTTATTTACAGTCTTGATACCATTTATCGGACTAAGTTTAAAATTTAATATCAATCGTACTGGATATTTTTATTAGAAGCTAAAATCTAATATACATACTTAATTACTTTATATGTACACAGAGGCGCTTTTTCCAGTTGTCTTAATTTTAAAAAGCATTTTGAATCACGGAAACGAGAAAAAAGAATGTCTTCAAGAGTCTATTTTTTAAAAAAAATTTATAATGAATATCATCTTTTCAATAACAGTTAAAATTGGACAAGCAAGAGCAATGAGGGGTAGATACACCACTACATTATTATTATTACGGTAATCGTCGGGAAGCCAGAATATTCTCATCATCAAAAAATATAAAACACAATAAAATGCATATGGTAAAACTAATTTGTTTGGTTCAATATTAAAAAAAACAAAGGCTACAGGTAGGTAAAAGTCTGATTCATATTTTAAATCAAAAGTACATAAAATCCCATTTAAAAAGGCAAAGGCCGACCATACACACACACTTCAAACAAATCATTCGTTTCGAATTTTATGGCTTAACCCTGACATTTATATATATCATTCATTTTCAAGCTTCAAACGGTAAGGCGACCAATTAGCGCTTCCAGCTCATCGATTTCATCCAGAACCTCATCCTTACGTTGAATCTTTTCCAGCTGAAACAAATAATAGCCAGCTTAGAGTTTTCAAGAATTTACAAAAGCAAGAAAAGATTGGTAAAAAAAATCTTAAATAAAAAAAGATAAGATACGGTTATATTTTCGTGCTGATTTGTTAATTCGAAACATATATTTACTTTGCAAGGCGTGAAATAAAGTTTTTCTGTAAATGGTAAATCGCAAAATGCTATATCAAACTTTATTCAGGTTTTACAACTTTTTTTTACAAGCGTTTTACTGAAATTGGGTCGTTTTTTTAAATAAAAAGGGCCATGATTAAAAACTGAAGGGTATTTATATACAGGTTTTCGTACAGTTGTGTTTTATACAATTTCAACTCTTCAAAAAATCCGAGCTACTTAAAAATATGTATTTTTTTCTTGATTTTTCTCAATAAGGTTAAAACTTTATAAAAATATGCATATATATAAATATGTCGAATGTTACTCTATGTATAACTTTTGTAGCGGTGCGTGCGATGTATAAAATTAACTAATTATGTATGTAATTAATTTCCATTATCATCATTACTGCTATAACTGACTAAGCGAATTCATTTTATAAACGTAATCATTCCAAACCTGCTCTTTCTCAGGGGATTTCAACTCTCCACTCGCAATCCTCTGCTCCAGAGCCTCAATCTCCTTCAGCCGCTTCTTCAGATTTCTTAGGCGTTTATTTGGATCGGTTTGTTGTTGGCTACTGGCAGCCGCCGCAGACGCTGCAGTAGAAGAAGGCGCTATCGTTCCAGCAGTTGTACTTCCATTTGTATCACCACTCTCTGACTTTCCTTTACTCTTCGACTTCTTTGATTTACTTTTTGGCTTATCAGCTTCTGAAGATTCTACAAAGTTTAGACCCGGAATGGTTGGAGTGGGCTCATAATTGCCCACTTCAAAGTAACCTATGCCACCCCCCGAATTGCTGCTAGAGTTAGTAGAGGCTTTAAACTTTTGAACATCTGACATGGTCATCCCCACTGGACATTGAGATCGGAGTTGAGCGTGTTGCTTGCCCTTGCTCACGTAGACGGGCTGCTCGTCTTGGGGCACGTAGCCGTCCCTGACACGAATAGGTTTCCTCCAGGTACCGTCGGGTCGCTGACTTGCTGGTATGTAACTTTGTCCTGTCACCAAGAATTCTCTTGTTTAGCTATTCAATTTAGAGATGGGAGATATCTATGTACGGCTGTTCTCTAAGGAAATGATAAGTATACCTGCTTCATCCTTGATCACATTCAAAGATGTCATATTTTTTGAGATACACTCCTACAGGTCCAACAATTTGGTCGTTGTAAGCTGAAGAAAAAAATCTAATGATTTGGCCTAGGAACTCCACTGAAACTTGAGGTAATAATTATCCTCTAAGCGTTGCAATAACTTTTTTATGATGAACGGTCTGTAAAACAAGAAAAAATATGTATTCCTTTATTGATTATGACTTTTAAAAATGTCTTATTTTTTTCTGGTCACTAACGCTTTTTCGTGTCTCTAAGGAAATGATAAGTATACCTGCTTCATCCTTGATCACATTCAAAGATGTCATATTTTTTTGAGATACACTCCTACAGGTCCAACAATTTGGTCGTTGTAAGCTGAAGAAAAAAATCTAATGATTTGGCCTAGGACTCCACTGAAACTTGAGGTAATAATTTTCCTCTAAGCGTTTGCAATAACTTTTTTTATGATGAACGGTCTGTAAAATAAGAAAAAATATGTATTCCTTTATTGATTATGACTTTTAAAAATGTCTTATTTTTTTCTGGTCACTAACGCTTTTTCGTGTACCTTGTGAAGTTTACAGTTGGAGAACCGTATGTCACAGGAAAATAGTAATATTGTTATTAATGATTGCCGGATGGAGCTCGGTGAAGGCGAACACTATAATTACTTTTTTCATATTTAAAAAGTACTTTAGTCACAAACCATTTTCACGGCTGGTTCAACCTGTGTGATCACTGTACTTTTTATTAATTATTTCATTAAAATATTGTGTGATAGTCCATTTGGGCACACACCAATTTATCTTCATCTGTTTAATGCGAAAATCTACTACGCTATTCTCACAAGAGGAATGCATAGAAAAATATGCTTTTTGGACTTGTTTTGCTTTTCTCTACCAGCATATTATTAGGGCTTCAGAAAATGTGTGATGTAGGTATGTAGATACCTAACAAGAAGATATCTTTTTAATTCGCTTGGATCATCTTTGAACACGAGCGGTGTTCTCTAGTCGGTGGTGGTGGTGAAGGTGAGCCTCTCGCATGAAGGTGGTACAAGTTGTGTGTGTGCAAACAAACGTTACTTGAAACTTGAATGTAATCTTCATGACAAAGTGTGAAAACCGCTCTATTCTAACGTAAAAACTAGGCATTTACATAATGATCAGTACGAAATATGTTCTGTGAACCCTCGAGCATAAATAAATCTTGTTTTACAATCAATTCGGAAACTATATTTTCAACAGTGTGAATTAAATTGCCAATTTCCATTCGCTTAAATTTCATGATGGAATTGCATACTCTCTTCATGAAACAAAAGGTCTATGAACTAAAGATGAGATGACATTGACACAAGGGTTAATGACTAAAATATGGTCAGCCGCTTTTAAAAGATGCCAAAAGATGAGTTTTTCGTGCTCTGTGCGATTTTAGAGAGTTCCTGGACGTAAGGAAAGTTTTTGTATTAAACAAGCAAATTACATATTTTTGCCAAACTGTTTTGCATTTTACTTTTAACACAAGGCTTATGATTTGTCTGATAATTTTATTTTTAAAAAATCATTCCTCACTCAAAAATTTCCTCTGCCGTTTTCCATTAGACCAAAGAATTTGAACGTAACCTTGCGTAAGAATTGCATTAGAAAAATTGCTACAATAAATTTTGCCCAATTGAATATGTTTTTTATTCTGTTTTATCTCTCCAAGATTAATTTTGCGGAGGAAAGATTTCAAAACATTAAATATTTAAGCCCAACTGTACAAGTTGAAGAAGGCATATAATAATGCACTATGTATTTACATACATTTGCTTTAATGACTTCATTCCATTCTTGTGTGGTGGTTTTTGAATAGTAAGCATCATTTCTCTCTCTCTCTTCGTGACTCACTTAAAGGTAAGTTCCACCGCATACTTAAGAAAGTTTCGGAACGTTTCACTTTCAATGTTGCATCAGTTTGATTCAACTATCTTCATCTTTCCACCCAACAGTTTTAAACTGTATTATATTTTACGTATGCTCAAAACTATTTCAACTTTGATCCATCGAATGTTCTCTGCTATTCCCCTTGCATATTTGTTCGAAAAACGAAATTCCCAATGTGTCAGCAGCGTCTCAAGCCTCAGCCAAGATCTAACATCTAATGCACTTGGGAGGAGGGAGGGAGGATACAAGCGTGCACAAAGACCATTATGCAAATATGTACTCCACGTTCTAAAAACCACTTTTGATGAAAGTCTGCGTGGGCGAAACCAAAAAGTCTTTTCCCATTGCTTTGGAGGAAAAAAGAAAAACAAGTTTTTATATATAACTTTAACTTTGCAGAGTCATTAGGCGATTGGCGTAAACTGCATGCATGGAACACATATAAAGTGTGTGTTACTTTTCTCGGAAAATTAAATTAGTGTGGTGGCGTTCTCAATCCTTCTCGTGTTTTAGAGGCACATCAAAATTGGTATTTACCGTAACAGAGAAAAGTCAAACACTTTTTTCCTTGCTCTACAATTTCCGCTTTTCTTCAGATTCTTTTTTTTCAAGATAGTTTTAGTCACGTATTTCGTTTTCTATTGTATTCGATTTACGGTGATGTCCTCGTGTTTTCCACTTTCTCTCAAAAACGTGGAGAGAGGTAGATGAGCCAAAGTGAGTTGTTGATGAGCATTCTCCAATGTGATGATCATCAGTGCACCGATGAGGAAATGTTTAAAGATTTTGACCCTGAGATTTCCAAAAACAAAACGTACAAAAGTGTAGCCAGTCTAGAGCATTGCTTTGTCTCAAAATCGAAGGCGTTTTTACTATTTTGGAAACGAGAAAAATGGAATTCAGACATAGTATCCCAAACATGTCATATGAAATTAGGTTAACTACGATTCTTAATGAATACTTCATTCTTCTGAAGGTAGGTGAAGGCCGGAAGATAATTGCTCTCGAACCAAGGAATTCAATCAAAACGAATTAAACTCAAATTTTAAAAAAAACTTTTACTATTTTGGAAACCAGAAAAATGGAATTCAGACATAGTATCCCAAACATCTCATATGAAATTAGGTTAACTACGATTTTTAATGAATACTTCATTCTTCTGAAGGTAGGTGAAGGCCGGAAGATAATTGCTCTCGAACCAAGGAATTCAATCAAAACGAATTAAACTCAAATTAAAAAAACATTGGACAAGGTTCGGCTACTCAATTTGCAGGAAAGCGATAATGATAATAGGTACATACTTTAAATTTAACAGGCAGAAAAGAAATGGAAAGTATTTCTGTTTTACTCTCTAGAGAAAGAATTGCTTCTTTTGTCATCAGCTTTTCGAGCACAATGCCTGAATTGTTTTCGCCGTTTTTTATTTGCGTCATCAACTTCTCTAGAATCAAACCATCTTAAATTGTTTTTATGACCTTTGAAGAGACTAGAAAAAAATTTGGAAGTAGAGCTTCAAGTCAAGCCTCTTTTATCAACCCACCCTAAACCCTATATATAATATATTCAATTCGATATACGTAATCCAAAGACAAGTTTCGAACTTTGATATACAAAAAAATTCGCCACGAAAGCAATATCAGAGTAATCCTACAATTCCAACATGATGAAGCCACACACATACAGAAAGGTCGCAAAATTCGCAATTTTTTCAGAGCAAAGTCGAGCTATGCAAATGCTAATGTTTTAAAAAGTTTTAAAAAATGTGAAAATTTTTATGAGCATGACATACATGAAACTAATCTGATGATGAGACGGTGAGATGCAAGTTACACACGCGGCCTCGGCAATGTATATGGGAAAGATTATTATTATTCACAGGAGTAAGTTGTAACATGAAAGTGCATTTGTATTACGAAAGTTTCTATTTTTATCGGTTTTGTGTGATCTTCGTTTCCGAACCGTTTTGGCTCCTTCTTGTGTAGAGATTCACTTGCTTCTTCTCTTTATGCTGACTTTTTCCTTCCTGCTTTCGCATCTGAATAATATAATGAGTAGATCATAACCGTCTTCTCCTTGTGCACATAAAATGTTTATAAAGAAGAGCTGTAATATGGACATTTTAAAACAGTGCACTATATATTTTAGTCTGAAGTTGGAGTCTTTGGAGGGAGGGAAAGTAAAGTGAGAAGGGGCTGAATTGTTGCAAACATAAGAAGTGCTCCTTTCTTTTGAAACTTGCACATTACATGCATAGTAGAAGGAGACATGGAACAATTTATATAAAATCGAAAATAAGCAAAATATTCATATGCAAAAGAGTGTTGGTTCATTCTTTGAGAATTTGTCCATTATATATACACAACAACGGTCGTTACTTGGCACGCCACAACTTTGCGGAAAACAAACGTGAGTGGATTGAAAAGCTTCAAGCGCCTTCACATATTTATCTCATTTTACAGTGGTTGTTGTTGGAGGTGATTACTTCAAGAGTTGATAGTGTGAGTGTGGCTAAAGGTTTTAGCAAGTGCTGAAAATTCCTAAAAGGATTCTTCTACTCGTGTACGTGTTGGAAGGTATTTAGGAAATAGCACCTTCTAAAGAAATCAGGTAATAAAGTGAGCATTGTTTCATCTCACAATGCAAATTGAACTATGCAAATGTCTAGCATTTCTTTGGACATTGCTGGATTTTAAGTTTACGTGAAGTATGATGATTGATGATTGTAAATCAGTTATTCTGATTATTAGTTGCAGGGAGCATAAATTTCTTTTATTACGTAAATTTTGCTTTTAAATAGAATGACGGAGGAGGAGCAAGAACAGTCACAAATGGTCCAGGTGCAGGAACAGCCTCAAATGGTGAGACCAGAAAAATTTAGCCCAGACTGGCCACCAAAACCTATGCAAAAACCTATTCCAAGTGTGTTCACCAGGTGTTCCAATCGTAAGTACTAAAATCATTTCAGTACATTTGTATTAACAAACATCTCGAAACTTTTTTTGAAACCAGTCATGTATATATTTGTACGCTTTGGTCCATGCAGTTATGGTCCGACCTATAACTCTTGAACGTAAACTATTTCATTGTTACTATTTTAACCTATTTTAATGGATGACGATTTTTGGAATTCCAACTCTAATTTTAAAATACTTAGGCACGTAATTTAGAAATCTACATTTCATTTTCGAAAATGTGAAATTGGGTGAGTCATTCTACATCGCAATACGCACATCGCAAATCGACTCCATTCCATCCATTGCAATTAATTAACATGACCTCCAATGATCATGAACTTGACAAACACTCGGCAAATAGAAAACTCAAAATGGGTACATGTACATACGAATTGAAATTAGTTTATTATGATTCGCTTAATCGCCTTCAACCTACGGAAAACTACTGGCGCAAGATTTTAATTTAAACAAAAATCGGTAACGTAAAATTTAGAGTAAGTAGATATGAGAGTAAATAAGAGTTTTAGACGCTTATTTATGCTGTGTACTTATCTCCAACGATGTCAAGAAATGTTAGGATTAGGAGGGATGGGTAAAATGAGTCAGTTTTTTGAAAAGAGGAAAAGACCGTGACATAAATACTCTTGTCTCTATTTCTGAAATGCAACTTGGCACGACCATCTCCGATAACGCTATAATGATGATAAATCTTTCAGTAGTGGGGTGCAAGAGCACACATCGTTGTTTGTATAAAATCTATTTGTTTCCTCTGCGCCTTAGAAAAATGTACCATGTTATAACCCAGTCTACAAATAGTTTGTTCTTTATGTTTCCCGTAATTGCAAAAGGAATCAAGCCATGAAAATGATGTACGTATTAATTGCTTAAAGATGATGAATGTTTTCAGCATGTAAACACATTCATACAAGAATAGCTAATGCGTGTTTTCAAAAAAAATCTTCATTTACATATTACTATTACATTTACATATTCGCATAATTCATATATTCCACGGAAATCCTTTTGTATGAATATTTCAGAGTTCAAAAAAGTTCAGTGGCCACCAAAGGATGATGACGGGAATGCAGAAGACGCCAACCCTCTGACAACCCTGCAACTGAAAGACGATATTCCATTAAACGACGAAGCCATGCGACCAGTAGGAAATTACAAAGCTGCCCCGACAATATACGCAGAGCAGCCCGGAGGACTGTCCGAGGACGTTTGGCCACCCCCAGAGCCTGTCGGTTAGTTTACTTTCTTAACTTCTATTTGAAATCTAGTAGGTATATCTGCAAAAAACATGTCAAATTAGGAGGATGAGATATGAAAACCGTTTGCGACACATACCTTTCTGGTCACTGCATTGCATTCAGATTCGGATGCAGATATGAACTATAAGGATAAAATGACGAGGGTAAAACGATGATCAGTTCTATGCAGATTTTCGGTCGCAATGAACTCGTGTGCTAATAATAGTAATATTTCATATAGCATATCCCAACAAGAAGAATCCATTTAAAAATTACATTTTTTTATTTTTATGGGATGATGAAAGTCAAGGATTGTAATAATATTTTCCATTAAGTTTTGCAGCCACATACACATACTTATGTGCATTTTTTCTTGAAGCCAGTTGGCGACAAAACGTCTCAAAATAGTACGTGAGTATGCAAAATCCCTGTGGTGTTATCTTTGGGCTAATTTAATTCGGACAACTGGCTGATGTCAGTGTTTCAAGGTTATTTTAAACTTTGTCTCGAGAGCACGTAGGATTCTCTCTCGGAACTTGACTTTTGCTTACCTCAGCAGCTTTTGCTTATATATTACACATTATCCTTATGTCTTATGTGGAAACAAGTTCATGAAGACAATATTTTACAAACAGCCTACGCGTCTAGCCTCATTTTCTCTCGAACCTTTTTTTCCTCCAATTTCCACATGATTTACTCCTTTTCTTTCGTTTTTTTCTTTGCAGACACCAGTGAGCGAGTGATTCATGATGCATCTCGGCCCAAAATGAGTCATTCGGGATTACACAGTCTTCTTCAACAAGAATGCAGCGGCTCCTACTCAGCCTTCATATAAAGTACCTCCAGGAACTCTTCATGTAATTTCTCAACGTGGTGTTCTAACTTATGATACTCCAGATCTTGGAGGCAATGCTCGAATGGCCCCGGATGCCAACTAAGATTTTGCTGTGCTAGAAGGAATCGACGTAATTTTAAAACTGTGTATGCGTTCACATAATAAATGCAGAAGCCTACAATCCATTGAACACGTAATTAATTGTACATTTATGTCTTTTTTAAAGCTTTCTAGAAGCCCTTTTGAAAAAACCAAATTAGATGATGTATTACTTTACCCGGTGAGATATCGATACTGATAAGCGTGACGTTATAAAAATTTTAGGGCCAAACAGCTTAAAGTTAGCAATTTCATTCATTTGAATGAGGATTTTGTTGTCAGTATCTGTAAGAATTTGTGAATGAAAATGAACAACTGAATATTATCTTGTATTTAATAGCATTACAACTTAGAAATTGTTGGAAAAAAGCTTTAATTTTTGCATTTTACAAGACACGTCTTTTAAATAATAATTACGCTTGCATATTTGATAGACTGTTACTGATTAAGATAAAACAAGAATGACTATATTATAGATGCTAGACAGGTAAGCTGAATATGTATTGTTATTAGTGTAATTGCACAACACCGTCAATTAAGGAATATGAAATTGTCACATCGTGCGGTGAACCGTATCGACGATTGTACCGTTGGTATTTAATAATAGTAAAAGTAATAAAAAAGTAAATGCTTTATTCTTTTATTGAAGATTGGAAATAGAATTGGCACATGCTAAGTGCGTGTTGTTGAAAATTGCAATTAAAATAATATAATATGGCTTTCTTGAAATGAAAATAATAAAAAAAATATAGTCTTTGACTTTCGTTGTGCACAATCGCAACTTCAACGGTAAATGGATTCCTATCACTCATTTCCATCATTCATGACAAGATTCCAGATGCAATAACGACGTTCAAGATCGAACATTAACTAATTGAAGTTTATCGGCATAAGAAAATACTAATTACTTTGTACGTTTGTAGCATTCATTCAATATAGCGTATGGCATTGGCATTCAATCGTCATTTATTTATTGATCGACGTTTTAAACAGAGTATGACAGTTTGAAGGAAGTCTGGTACAAACCCAAAATGACGTTAGAATTAGAGAGAAAGCTTGTAAAAGGTAACATAATTAAACAATTAGATGATTACATAATGATCTCTACACTCTTAATTAGTTACTCTACACTCTTGTATCCCTGTTGCAAATTAAGCCTTGACAGGTTTTCTAATTGTAAGACTAATACATAAAGCTAACCCTTGAACATGGGTCATCTATAAACTGTACAAAAAAATCATTTCTGGGAATTGACTACTTCATTTATTCACATTACGACGACGACGATCCTGCGTGGAACGCCTCGTCTTGTATTTTGAACTTCTAACCGCTGCATGTATAAACGCATGTTTTAAAAGACTCAAAATTAAATAAGGTAAATTAAGATTTGTTATCTACAACAGTCTTGAGCGCTCTTGCGACAATCGGTTGGCGTACAAAAAAGGATATCGTCGAAAGTCAAAACACATACAAAAGTATTCAAGTAATTAGTGGGACAAAGTAATGTTCAACCTCTTACCGATAGGAGCTCCTGGGCGTTAACAAGGGCTATTTGTTGTTTTACTTGATCCATGAGATCATCTCGGGATAAGCCGTCCGCCATTTCTGCTTCAGCGAACATATAACATACCAATATTAAAGATTCAATGCCTCCCTAATTACAAATTACCACAGATAATATGCCAGATAAACCGAACTTTACTTGAAGAACTTTAACCTAAAAGACCTGAGAAAAACTAATCCAGTACTTAACTTCATTTAAAAGTAAAAAAGAAACTCACCTGAAGACTCTAATGACAGGAAACAGGAACCACAGATAGTTTCAAACTTGGTGAACTTAATCGATTATAATTGTTCCGGCCGTGGTTAAAGATAAATCTCTATAATTTTTTAAGTTTAACAACAAAACTCTTGAAAAAGTGATTAATTTAGTCAGCCGGTCAATCCACGTTCTCCAAAAAGTTTATTATTACATCACTCACCCACATGCCATATCAATAGCAGAAGCACATCATCATACCTTTGCCGCTGAAACGCTTAGT
>JAHZMY010003167.1:0-10931 GCA_027743915.1 Seira sanloemensis | reverse complement strand
CGAGTGTCTTTCTTTTCTACACGTGAAAAGATAAAGAACTTTACTAACTTATTTCCTAGACATTTTTCGATGAAGGTAGGATATTAAAATGAAAAAGTTAAACACTTTCAGTACAGCATCACGTACGTAAAGGTTAACGCGTAGAATAAGCCTAATTATTTTTTTGTAATGTTCATATGCACATGTATAAAAATATGTGTGTGCACAAACTGCCTACGACTATAACGTATCTCTTAATTCACACCGGGACTTGACTATATTCTATTAAAACTTCGCGGCTTAAAGACAACGTAAAACCATGTAGGTGCAAACCAATCTAATTTTCCATCTGTCATGCGACTTTTTTATCAGTGGGAGCAGGAAGGATAAGAGAAAAGTTGGACATATAATTATTTTCTTACAGGAATTTATGCTCTCAAAAAAGTTTAAGCACTCCACTTTGATTTTCTCGGCTTTTACATGTGTACATACTACCATCAACCATTATCTAAGAGCTTGATGAATTTGAATCACTGCGTTGCATAATAATGAATATGCATACCTAGTTCAGTTTAGATCACAGTTTTAGGCTTTGTGCGATTTACATGCCGCATGCTAACGAGCTCAGACTCATGATTCACAGTTGAAAAGAACTGCAAACGATAAAAGTTAATATGCAAATCAGAGGAAATGGCCTTCCACTACACGCTGGCATCGAGGAAGCAATAATCTTGCATGAATTGCATAATATATAACACGGTAGAATAATTGACATTTCCAATCTTGTCACGTCAATTTTCAGATCACTTGAGACATTAGAGGACACCCCTCAAGTCGAAATTGCTGTACACAAAATGTTGAAAACGCTCATCGTCAATTCATACTCATTTTGAGTGGCAAATAAATGTCCACTAAAAGGTTTTCAGGAAGTTTCAGTTCCTTACGTACGAGAGCTTCCAGGTAAAAGGAGAATTTTCCATTGACTGTCATGAACGTATGTGAACGCATTTGTTAACGGGAAAACAAACAAAGGCATGGAATAATCACATATTATACGTATATATCTTAACTGCTGCTGATGGAGTAAAGTGAATAGAGGGGACGTGAATGAGAGTACTACACTCACAATGCCAAATCTATTCAGCAATTCTGCTCGCGACTAGCTATTTCCTCTCCCTTTTGTCGTTGTTTTGTTCGCATTTTTTCTTACAAACACAAACCAGCACCACTCGATACCAAGCACGGCACACGCTTCTTCATTCCAATAGTTTAATTTACTTTTTTTCTTGTAGAAGAAGACGAAATTCCTACATATATCGCAGTTAGGGACCTCGGTCTTGAAACACTGTGCCAGTATTGCAGAGTTCATGAATGGATGTCATACATTATCAATGAAGTAAGCACCTTACCATGTCATAAAAATGTGTGTAAAGGTGGATAACATTGATTTTCTCCAGTGGATTAGCATAATACACCATTTTTATTTACTCGTTTTCACATGAGGCGCAGAGAGAATTGAAGTAGTAGCGTGTCAACCTCTTGCAAAGGAACTGCTCTTGTGAGTGTCTCCCATTACTAAACGAGTCCCAGAGTCTACCAGAAAAAATACTTCCAAAGCGCTCATAACATCTCATAAATTCTCACAGAATTGTTATTGTAGCAAACAAAGTTTGCACAAGAGTTTCGTTTGGAAGGTACAATGTTGCAGCACAGTGCTTGACACGGACGATGGAATTGTTACATGGTTTTCCTCAAATGATGGGATTGAGACACGAACAGATTAATAAGCTAAACTGCACCTGTGTGATATAATTTTCATGACGAGCGAACGTCTGACAGCATTTCATCATTATTCAATAAATATGTATACTTGTGATTATGTACGTAATCTGCGAATGGAGACATGGCTCCTTCTTTGATCAAAAGTTAATTTGTTGTTCAATTAAAGTCAATTTTATCCTTGTGCAATTATTATTGTGATGAAAAAACATGTGAATCTCTGATTTCCCCTGTCAAAAGTAGGCATATTTAATTTCCCATCTCCTTATCGCATACATATCTTACAACAACATAAATTATGCAATCAGGGCAAATAATAACAAACCATTTAACGTTTGGTTTTTGATAACTCTATCATTGGACATTCTGACACTTGAAAAGCGTTTTTGAAACAAACCATGTATATACTTTTACTATATGTGGACGTCAGTTGCGGCTGCAGGAAAGTACAGAACCATTGCGTTACAAAATTTACACAAGTGTTAATACGCGAGTTCCATTTGGCATTCCGAAACAATGACAATTTCACTCGCCAAGTCGTGCTTTCCAACTACTTTCTATGCACTTCAGCGCACATTTTGCTTGTGAAATGGTTGGTTTTCAAGTGCAAAGTGGTTAGTAGGTAATATAACCTACTCGAATCAATTTTCCTTCTTCAGGGAACTCCCATTTTCGACAATATTTTCATTTTCCTAACGCGATACTTATATCTTCTTTGGGAAACATCTCCAGCTCCTCGAGCATTTTTAATAAGGCCTGGTGGTTTCACCGTATGTAAGGAAATACAAGAAAATTTCCATTTCTTGTGAAAGACAATACCACAAGGAGCGGTGAAAGAAGTCAGGGGAGAAACTTGTAGAGCCCGGACACGCAGCGCACTTCGTTTTGCGTGGAAGGCTGAAGGGTTGCAGGCGTTGTAGAATCGAACGAGCCAAAAAGAGCGTAAAAAAGGGAGACAAAAGGGAGAGAAAGAGAAGCATCGCCATTTACTACGTTGGTGGATTTTACTCATGCTCCTCGTCCATAAAGTAAGCCGACGACGGCAAGGATGTTTCAGAGTTCTTTGAGTAAAGACTACTTGCGTACGCCTTGCCTCAAGTATCAGTCATCGACGAGCTTCTTGTTCAGAAACAAACCCAAAGCAAATCTTTGCACAGTGAAATACCCAAACGGTGGTTCTCTTCTTTTTTTCGCTTTCCGTGGCTTCTTGCTTTCGCTTGAGAACGCGCTGCGTTCAGCTTCGTCTACGTCCTGATGGTGAGTCGTTCTCCCAGTGTGCGGTATTTTGTCATGTGCACATTAAATTTCAAATACATGTGTACTCACATCCCTGAGTAAATACGAGAGAGAAAATGAGCTATGGGAAATTTCTCACGGAGTGGAAGGAAGTTGTAAAGGACATGTTTTTATCGAAAAAATATTCGGAGACGAGTACTGCACAGAAGCATTGGTAAATTGTTTATTCCATGTGTTCTACGCGGACAAATTGTAAACTGACATTCCAAAAAGGGTGAAAGTATAGAGCACAGTTTTATATGATTCAGTTTTGCATTATTAGATTATATTGAAACGCTGAAACTGAATGGTTTATATTCAAGTGATGTAGGATTATGAAGTGAAGAACACTTCTGCGAGTTAACGAGTGGATGAAAAAATATTAACTTTTAAAATCACCAGTGACAAGCTGTTTTTACCCAGCTCCAGCCCTTTTCATTCAAGAATGGATGTGTAGGATGGATCTATGTATTGATTCCGGGGAAATTATCATTTCACGTAATATTCCTTTTCAACATTATTTTCGTCTTTTGTTAAAATGTACTTTTATTGTATCCGTGAAAGATGAGCTTTTGCATATTTCCAATGACTAGTGGCATTCTGTATTCTGTACTGTTGACTACGTATAGCATATGAGATGAAATATAAAATTCAATCTGGGCAGAATACCGCATCGCAAGCATAATCACGTGATGTACATACATTCATATATGGGATTCCACAGTAATGCAGTAAGTAATTTACGAAATGGAGAAATTAGAGCCTTCGCCGAGGATCTGACAGGTTTCCGAAATTTGCAAGGGAGAAGTAAATTGATATCTGAACTATTAATCATAATCATGTAACCACAAAAGCTTGCTCCATGTCGTACATAGTTTAAAAACTTCATAACTGAATACAGAAAAGAGTAAGAGCAATGCAGATTTTTTGTGTGTATCCATCACACGCAAGAACTTTTATTTGCTAGCCAATTAAGGACTTGATGTGGTAGATTTATCAAGTTCATACTTTGGATACATTTAAAGTATATCTATTTTCCATTGGTCCAACGATCCGCCAATATAAGACGAAAACCGTGATATGCATAATATGCAATGGAAGAAAAAACTAATCACTAGTTTACAAATGAAAAGATTTTTATTAGGAACAAAAAACGCATGATTAAAGATTTTCAATCTGTGTTTTATGGCATTTGTAAGTATGTATGTATACCTAAGTATGCCTACTAAGTTTTTCCATACATTCTACAATGTGCATGGCTAAATCAAGGGAAAAGAAGAAGCAGAAGAGATTTTGACATTTCTGCATAATTCACTTTCACTACGGGAAAACTTAATTCGAAAAGTTTGGTTTATCTCCTGACTCAAGTATAAATCAAGAATGTATACATTCGTTCCCATTGTATTTGTATACCTTTAATTTTTCCCATTGCTATACAGGAAGTGTGGTGTAGTGACGTGTGCGTGACACAAACCGTCTTGTTGTCGTTGTCCCTTCCATGAGGAACGTATCCGAGAAAAGTTAATCTCCTGTGTGTCTCCTCTTTCCACCATTCCAGGCACTACCGTACACCAGCCAGACCAAACAAACAATATTTTTGGGTATTACTTGCCTATACTTCTTCGCCAAGACTTCTGTGGAAAAACTCAACTTAAAGTAAAAAATATTTGGTGGGGACGACTTATTTAAAGATAGAATTGCCCTCTGGAAACATTGTAAGTTGTTTTTCTTTATATTATCTTGAAGCTATGTACGTGCACAGTGTTTTGCTAGTTTAGGAAGCATTTTTATTTGCCTCTAATGCACACAAAATTGCCCTCAGACGGGAGCAGTACGGTCCTAAAAACTAAAAACTCTCTCAACGCAAAACGCACTAAAAGCAAAACTCGTTCCAAGCGAATTATTTTTATGGGCTATAGAATACCATCCACAACTGCATGATATACATATACATACATACATTCTTTATTGACTTTGCAGAAGAAAGAAACAATTACGTTTGAATTAAAGCACATGATATGCAATATAAATGTCGTTATAAATATAAATATTTATGAGTACCCGCGACATGTACACAAAACAAGGCAAATATTACAGATATGCGAAAACTTGTTGAAGAATATTTTGCTAGTCGATTTTTTTCATCTGAAAACATTTTTCATTACACGTCTCTTATAATACATACCTACCGTATCTTCAGGTTATCACCCAACTTATCGTACACGCTTTGTTTCTGCAATTCCATTAATTAATCAGACTTCAATTCGTCCGGAAACGTAATGCAGACAGGCAACGAGTCCCAGGCGAATATTCAATAAATAATAATTTCTCATAACATAATTCATTGCATAACCTTCCTTTCCTTTGAAATTCCTTTGAAATTTCAAAGATACATGTGCATACTCAAGAAATCTTTGAAATGTATCAGCATCGCATGAATGTATATTTTCTTGTGAATTCCTTTGATTTCGTTTCAGTTTCTCTAAACAATGAATGTTTTAGTTTCCCTATGTAAAGTGTAAAATAAACTCACGCCCTTGGGGCAACATCCCATCAACAAACCTGAACGGGCATGGGACATCAGGGAAACTTGTTGAAACTGTAACTCTAGCAACACAGACACAAAATTGTGAGATCCTATATGAATTTGCTCTGGTATTTCAAATCCGGGCAAAACGTTTATTCGCAACGTTACTCATCAATTACCACTACGATACAATATAATAGACGGGAAAATTCTTAGTAATAAATGTAATCAAAGTATCAATACACAACATCGTATTAGCCATTACGAAATCTTTATTTGGCAGCACATCTGTAATAGTTTTCTCCATTACATTTCTTTATTCATTGCTTTCACTCATATGTCAAAATGAAAGAAGGGAGTACCTATAACATCTAAAATAATTTTCTCGATTATTGTTGACGCAACTCTTTCAAAAAGCTTTTATCAATGGCTTACAAAAGGTCTTTATCATACTTTTTACGTAAATTACGCATTTGCTCATTTTTGGTGGGAAAGAAGCCCATCAAATATAGAGTGATTCATTCAAGCTACGTTTTCCTAACTTTCAAAAATTAAAAAGCTATGTCGCAAGGCAAGAGTTTGACATAACAAAGCCATGATGGCGTGGGATGAGAGTGTTTCTGTTTGTCATTTCTTTTCTTTCTGTCTTATCCATAGAAAATCAAAAGTACATAAAAACTTTGTAAGGCTAGATATTATTAGAACCAGATGGATCAATTGGAAGATAATAAAACACCTACGTGATATATAGGTATTTTACAGCAAAACAACAATATCAGTAACTTACCAAAAATATCACCTCCAATTAAATTCCGAAGATAATAAAAAATATTGAGGAAGTATACTATGGTAGGTTTTTAAAACTGGCAAAAAGCCTCCGCCCGCTCACAGTCTTATTGTCCGGATGTTTGTTCTATTGACCATCTAGCTTGACATTCTCCTTTCCCTCCGACCGCATTGTTTTGTACGAATCTATTCAATGCAATGATGGATGTACACTTCAACCAAGCAAACAAATGACTTTGTTCCTACATACTTACATGTCCACTATCATACTCAGAGTCGGAGTAATGCCTTTTAGATTTTGTTTATAGAATTACACTGATTCCGAGAATGGAATCTGGAATCTCATGTAATGGCTTTGACATTTGTTCTTTTGTTTGGAACATGGCTGTTTAGTATGATGCATGACGGTTGATTTGATGATAATGATCACACTTTCACCAAAGCTCTTCTCGTTTTGCACGAGTGGGAAGAGGATTGAGGAATGCAAAGCAAACAAAAGACCTTCATAGTTCTCTGCTTCTCTTCATAAGCCAAACCTCGCAGACTGGTGTCGTCCAACGTCTGGCTTTCAAGTGCAGAACACCACGCATTGTGATTACGAGGGTTTCAACTGCGAGAGAAAGACAAAAAATGCATTAAACATAAATTAAAAGTAAACTGTAACGCATAAGAATAGGGATATTCAACATACGTGCACTCACACGTGTAAGATCATTTCTCTAATAATTCTCCTGTTTCATGCCAGGGGAAAATGAAAAAATATACCTTCGCGAGTCAACTTTCATACATTCCATTTTTCTAAATAAAACCTGACGTTACGTAAGAGTAAGTTAGTTATTTAGCAACTACTTTCTTGAAACTTTGTTACAGACTGGAAGTAAACCTCGTTTCACTCTAATCCACCGCACATAGTAATGATATTTATTAAGAGCCACTTTCCTCATTTTTTTGTCCAAACAAAAAAGTTTATTTTTTTTCGCGTAATACACGACTTCCCAATTTAATTTTGTGGCGAAGTGGCAAAAGTTTTTTCCGTGGATGTGGACTCTTGTGTGTTTGCTGCGAGAGCGTACACGAGTTTGATGAAATTATGTTGTGGATGATGATGGTAATAATGTAGCAGGACAGATTCCAGTTATATTTATCATCCAGCATCAAAACAAGTGGCAAGTATCGAAGAGTCAAAAGTTTTTGTTTCTATGAAGCAGAGAGAAGCAGTAGTACAACGTTATTTATTACCTATTTCTCTACGTTTGAGAGGAAATCATGTAATTTGTTGGATTCAGACATTTTTGCCTCTCTACCTTTTCGTGTCACAAAGTGTGTATGTAATTACCAGGTACTTTGTGCGTCTAAAGGAGGATTTATTTACGTAATGGAGTAATGGCTGAGCTCTCCCCTAAATCGAAAATAATTAGGGTTTTCACTCATTTTAACAACTCCTTTGTGAGAACGATTAGCCCCATGTAGGTAATTTCTCGGATTATCTAATATTTTGAGGTAAATGTATGTTTCCCGAGATTTGATCTGATTTTATTCTGCCTCTAATATGAATAGGTATGTACAATTCGTGCTTTTGAGTGATCAATATTTTCTCAGTCTAATCCGCTCCGTTTGGACGGAGCCATACATAATGCACGTGGAACTCGAAAGGGTAATTTTTTATGCAATATGCATACAAAAGTTGTAAAATATACCAAAAATAACAATAATGCTATACTTACTTCTCTTCCTTCCTCCTTCTCGCTCCCTTTCTTCCCGGGAAAGCCAAGAGGATAGGATTATAGTGAGCTGCTCCTTTTACCTCGACAACAGTAAAGCCTTTTTGTACATTTTAATAATGCAATGGAGATGGGAACCTCAACTCTCGGCAATCTTACCTGGAGCAAGCAATATTGAATATGTATTTAGCCTTTTGAATGAAAGCATCTGGCTGTGCAAAAAGATTTCGTCTGTAGTCACTCTTTTCCTCGTGCATACGCTTGAATTTATCAGGTGCAAAAATTGTGATGGCTTTATGTGAAGGGAATAAGGAAGACGGATGTTTTCACAAGAAATAGATAGTTACGTGCTACGGCTCCCATTTTACAGCTTACCACCACTCCTTCTGCTTTACTCAGATTTCGTCTTACTTATAGCGTCACATTTTATATGGCTGGGAATAAAACAAGAGCATGGATAAAGTTGAAATAAAAAATGTTTTACTTCTTTTCCCCTCGTTTCTCCAGGGAAAGGAGGAAAGAAAAGGGACAAAAAAGGGAAATTATGTGGGCCAACTCCTGCGATTCCCATTGAAACGCTCGCGAGCTTGCTGCATAATCAAAAGAGTTGAATAATATCTTGTTAGCTCTGTTTTACTGCTGGTACGCTGGTGACGAACTACAGCCCTGGAACGAGTATATAGTGATCCCTCTATCCCATTCAAAATCAAAGCTTTTTCATTCTCCAAATGTATCAACTACATTTACTTTATAAAATTCAAAGCAATGGCAAAAGGAGAAGAAGGAAAAAAATGAACTCGCGGTTTCCTTTCAGACCTGTGTCTGTGTCAGTCTCCCTTTGTAGTACTAAAATACCTATAGGCTTTACATTGAAGGTGTTCATTGTACGCTCAAGTATACGGTAGGGAGTAAAATGGTTATACCCCATTATTGTCACTGGCCTGTGTGCGAGTCTTTGCTTTATATAATATAATCATGTTAAGCTGTACATTGCGAGAGAAACAAGTCTATATCCTTAACAATCACTTCATCGTGCTTTCTCCTTGTCCCTTGTTTAGTCCATCCCTCCGTTCATTTGCGGCAAGTGAAATTGGTTTTCTCTCAGGCTTAACTAGTTCTGGAAGGAGTGCGTCATCTAACAGCCAGCTACATATATACACACGTTTCGTTTAAGGAGAAAGACCTGGCAAGTGATGTCTCTTTCTTTGCTCTTCTTTTGAATTACGAAAGTAGTCGGCTGAGCCAGGCCTTTTTCTTTCTTCCCGTCAGTACTTTAAAATTTCATTTCTTCTGCCACTTTACTCTACCGGATAAATACTTATAGACGTCGTTATCTTGTATTATTAAGTTGTTCCCATTTGTTTTTCTTATGAAGTTTTCCTGTTTCTTCTCCAGCCTTTTACGTATGAAAAATTATGCAGGGAATGAGTGTGAGAGGTTTTACATAATATATGTTGCGTGGCTCTCTACTCTACTCTACATATGCACACCACATGGATGAATGATATACACTTTTTTCAAGGGAAGCATAATAGGAAGTATATACACACACACAAAGCGTACACCATCATTTTGTGCATGCTTTCACATCACTTAACTTCAACAACTCAAGTAGGAGAAAATCTACTCAAAGGTTACAACATTGCCGAAATGTCTTTTGCAACTTTCGAGCACCTTTCTTCATTTCTCCATCGCGCAGTCTGGATAAAAAAGAGGTTTTCCCAGTCTACAGAATTGTGTAGGGAATTAAAATGCTTGTTTTACTTTCCGTATCATGTCCTCCTCTCAAAATGTAGGAAGCGCAACTGACTTTTATATTGACTTTGCGCTGAAAATGTTGTGCAGATTGTGATTTGTAAGCTTGTGTAAAGTCAATTGTTTAAAGTGTAGCAAAAAAAGTATTTTTGAGAGAGAGAGAGAGAGAGTCAACAAGTTAAAATTCTAGGAATATTTATTCTCACTTGCAAAAACTTTCTGTCTTTTTTATGTGTCTAAGTTTTGTTCGAAAATTTACACCTTCAAACTTACAAAAGAAGGCTACCACACAGTGGCGGATTGTTTGTGGGGTGGGAGAAGAGGCACGGGAAACACATTTTTGGTATTATATAAATAGTAAATACTCATGTTAGGCCGCGTAATAACAAGGAATTAGAAAAATTTGTATATGTTTCTGAGGGGAGAGAAAAAAGTGCTTTCACTTTTCATCTCATATCACGAGAAAGTGAAAGTAGATATACACACGCCAAGGCATCTCCAACATGTTCTAGCTAATGCATAGCTCAATCATGCTATTAAACTTGCTTTTCCAAACATGTGCTACACTGCGTGAGCGTAGTTTGATGCGAAAATACAAACTTTTAAAAGAAAAGTTGAGACTAGAAATATTCGTAAAAAAAGTGCTCGTGCTCTCGAGCTTTTGGCATTCCTAGTTGTATTCCCGCTGGGAATCCGCAAACGTATGGACCGTTATATCTGAAAGACAGTTGGGGTTCTTTCCTCTCTTTCTCTTTGCCGAAAAAATGTGCTCATAAGAGTTTGACTGGCTATGCACGAGTGAGTGAGAATTTACGTTCAAATGGAAAAGGTGTTTTCCTAAATATTTTGCGAAATAATTTATTAACACAAACTGTGTTAATATGAAAAGTTAACCTCACCGACATTTTAAAAAGTTTGGTTTTGTATGCGAAGGATTTAATTAAACAAAGTTTGGCTTTACAAAATATTTAAAATACGTTTCTCAATATAAAATTTGTAAACTTTCTGCATGCATTAAAAACGATGTGTGCGGCGTTTGACGACATATCCAAAATATTTGCATAATTTTGTTTTCTTCTAATGGGAACTCAAGAAAACTAATTTTCAAT
>JAHZMY010003166.1:0-12400 GCA_027743915.1 Seira sanloemensis | reverse complement strand
AGTTTCGAAGACAATGCTAAAACTCTAATAATGGAATTGTGGATTCGATAAAATGTGGAGTAGAATGATGTATGATGGACCAAACGACGATGTGTTGAAGCTTCTTAACACGAATATGTAATTTGTTTGAAAATGTCTTTACGATTTTTTGTTCTGAGACGAACATGTTCCATCTTCTGATCTTCCTTCTTACAGTTTTGAGATTAGGATCGACGTTACATTTTTTATTCCACGCAGACTCTACGAACCTATAACCACCTGAAAAAATAATGGACTTTCTTGGACATGGACTTTTTCGGAATTGGGTCCGTAGAAGGAACTACATAAACATAATTTATGGCAAAAACTCGTAGAAAACCAGCATCTATGAAAAAAGCCAATTATTAGCTTTATTAATTTGAAAAAGGCTAAACTTAATAATCTTCATGTATATGGACTACGCAGTCAACTCTAAATTATTGAACTTTTCAGCATCATAAAAATGAGCTTTAACTTCCCTCCCACCAAAGTAGCGTCCGTTTAAGTCTCCTATTGCTGCAATGTATAAAATATATAGAGATTATATTCAAACATGTGAATAAATTAGATCCAGCAACAAAAATATTTCGTGTTGTACGGTTATAGCCGTATCGTCTATTTTTATTATTGCAATTTTAAAGTTCTCATAAGAAAATGTAGAAATAAACGGTGAAATTGTAGCATTACCTCTACGCGCAGCGTCTACAGTGGGAGGGCGTATCCGCCATGGAGGGCTTGTTAGCTGGGAGAACTTCTTCAGTGGAGTCTTCTTGGGACGTGCTGTTGAACTGGGATGGCTCAATCTTAAACTCATCGTCGTCGTCGATGTAGGATGACGCCAAGGAGGAACCGATGAACGGATTGGCAAGGACGACGCCTTCCTTTGGTAAGTCTTTCTCGTGAATGATTCTTCCGATTCGGTGACTTGTCTTTTCCACCTGAAATATTACAAGAGTGTGAGTATTTCCACTCTTGAAATTAATAAGCTGTGTAACTATAATAGTCAAGTTCATGCTTGCTTACCTGCAAAGCCGTTGACATTCCTTGCTCTTTCTTACCCAAACCTTGGCCTTCTTTGTACCCGTATTTTGCCATGATTCTCGCCTGTCGTCGATGTAGGATGACGCCAAGGAGGAACCGATGAACGGATTGGCAAGGACGACGCCTTCCTTTGGTAAGTCTTTCTCGTGAATTATTCTTCCGATCCGGTGACTTGTCTTTTCCACCTGAAATATTACAAGAGTATGAGTATTTCCACTCTTGAAATTAATAAGCTACGTAGCTATAATAGTCAAGTTCAGGCTTGCTTACCTGCAAAGCCGTTGACATTCCCTGCTCTTTCTTACCCAAACCTTGGCCTTCTTTGTACCCGTATTTTGCCATGATTCTCGCCGCCGCGCTTACCCCTGAACCGGCACCCAACCCCAAATGCGAAGCCCCGAGTCCTTTACTATTCATCGGTTTATTTCCTCCACCTCCCCGGTCATTGTCGTCCCCGTACTCTGCGCTGACAACTGATTGGGTCAACGAGGGAGGGGGTGCAATGGCGACTCCCCCTTTCGATTCACGGTCACGATCTTTCCGTGGACTGGGGATAAAATCTTCCTCCGCATCTCTGTCTTCAATTTCCTGTTTCCTTCGACTTTCGCTTTCTTCCGCTTCTTTATCTCTACGATCTCTCATTTCTTTGAGGGCTTTCTCGTAGTCGTTTGGGTACATGGGATCGTATTCGTTATCAAATTGCCATTCTTGATCAACCGAAAGGTAGGGGGAGATCACGCGAGTTTTTCCCTTCTTGTCTGTTTTCGTTACTGTTGTTTGTGATTGGAAATAGGGCAGGAAGGAAGAGGAGGATAAGCCAACGCTATTGGAGTCATCGCTGTCATTATTTGGATAAGGGCTTCGATTTAAAATCCACCACTGGAGCCATGCGTGTACTCAAAGGTTGCTTCCGAGTTAAATCCCTTTTGGGCTGTGGAATAAAATGTCATCCTCAAAATTAGGTACAACTAAAAATGTCCTGACGCTGGAATTGGTGTTATTTTATAGTACCTGCGTTACTGTGGCCTTCTTCAGCTGCATGTGGGTCTGTAAGAACTTGATTCCGGACGCCCATCCTGACATCCCCTCTGCCTTCTTATCCGTGTCGATATCGTCGTACAGTGACATTTCCAGAATTTTACCTCTTTAAAAACTAAACCTTCTGTATCAACTAAAAACCTCCTTCTACTTCAATTAAACTTAAAATTCACCTTTACTAATGAAACGCTAACAAGGTTTGATGGAATGTATTCAGTAAAAACGCTCATCTAAACTTAAAATTAACGTAAGACTTTTGATTCAGAATAACAAAAATCGGCACCATTTGATATGATAGGTATAATTTAAATAGATAAATAAAGTCTATATAATTTTGCTTCCAAAGATGGAAACATAAAACTGTAGTAACTTTAATTTAAACTTAACAGTTGTCTTAATTTGAAATTAAAAGTTTACCGCACAAGACCAGTTGTTTTCTTTTGACTGGGCATTTTCAATCAATGATTAATGTTTACACTCTGCACTCAAATCCCGTTTTTCCGCGCGAGTCGGCTTTACTCTATGAATTCTTTGTGTAAAAAAGATGCGTATGTACTTCATGCAACGAATAATGCCGATCAGAATTCAGAAGCGAAACGTTGAAGATGAAAGCACAAAACAGCATGTTGCAGATCAACTTTAATTACTAGTTGTTAATGTTAATAATTTCGATAATGATTTTCAGGTATTCAAGCGGTTCATATATTAAATCCTCACTTAAACATTTGCGTTCTTATACAGACTCATTCAAGTTTATTTTAACTGTCATTGAGCATAATTCATATAGGCGTTACTAGAATTTTTGGTTCTTCATTGTTGAATATTTTCCGGGAACCTGCCAATTACATTTCCAGCTAAAAAAATACAGTTTCACATGTTACAGCATATTTAATTTAATAAGACTAAGCTCGTTTGGATTTGAAACTTTACGGGGATAGTAATTGGCGACTACAAAATATCCTTTGCTCCCCTTCTCTAATGCTATCCCGACGGACTTGCAGGACTTCCATATTAGTTGTGTGAAATGACCTGTAGGTTTTTAAGGAATTTTAAAAAATGAAATTGAAATCTGGGTGGACAGCATGCATAAAATAATATGAATGATTTCAAAGACCAACCTGTGCCCTTTTGACCTTCCAGCTTTTTAAAGTTATAGTCTTTTATCTCGGAGTACCAAGCTTCAGGGGCTCTACTTCCAGGAGGCTGTTCAGTATTCCAATAAATATTTTCTCCTGCAGCACAAGAAAAAAAATTAAATGTTAATTCTCATGAATATGAATGACCTTTGATTAAGAAGAAAGTGCTTGTGAGTGTGTGTACCGAATCCACTTGTACCATGTTGCATTTTCCCCTTTTTAGCTATTTCTTTTGCCCAGGCTTGCGCAATTTTCCCAAGCTGGTTAATAAGGATTTGGAATCTAATTTACATACATACTTAATGCTAAATGTTTAAGTCAAATATGAATTACTAACTTCGTCGTCTAAAGTGAGAGGGGGAGCCCCGTGCTTCGCCCGCAGTCTGTTGTGTGTCTGTTGAAGGAGTTTTGGAGTTGTCTTTCTTCATTCATACTTATAAAATGTAACCGATTCATTTTTTTAAAAACTGAAAAAGATGGCATACCTCAAGACATTCTTTAATGAAACCCGCATCTGTCGTATTTTGAACCTAGATAAAAGGCAAAATTATTTATTCACGATAGAATTGTATAAGCAGTAAGCACATAAGATTTTTAGTGAAAACATGTTAATCGTATGATAATTTTCCAGTACCTTGGGGGCTTTGGAAGACGCAGGTGTCAACTCTGCATCAAGATACTGGGCGTTTGGCCCTGTTACACCGCCCGATCCCGGTGGCTTTCTTATAGTTCTTGTCTCGGTCTTTATACCTGACGTGCCATCAGCATAAGTTTCAGTAGTCGTGGTCGTGATAACCTCCACAACAGTGCCCTGTACAAAGATCCAGTCTTTTAAGAAAGATATCAAACGATATATGAGTTCATGATATTCATGAGTCAGTCACATACATCGGACTCTTTAGTCGACTTCTTGCTGGTCTGAACCTTTGTGTCGACCACTTTCTTATCAGGCATGATGACCCTTTTGACTGATCCCGATTGCAATGCAAATGAAAGACCTTGCGTTTACACACGCCATTGGACGGACGCTGAGACAAGCCAGTGCATAATGGTTACTGAAATGATACTACTGCACCAAAAATTTTGCTACTTGGAAAATATTTATTGAGCTATTTCAAAAGTTACATTCAACAATGGCATTAACACATCGATAATGTTCAAAGCAGTTTCATAGCAATTCAGCTACATACAATTTCAATGTATGTAATTCATAATTAAATTAGTACGCAAGGGCGATGCTGACGATGATGATGATGATAGATTTGAGACTATTACATGAGGGAAGAAAGCGCTGCCCTAACTTTTTGAGGTAATGGGTGGGGAAATGCTTCCGAGTATGGGCCAACCTTTACATCGCGTTGTCGAGGTTCAAGGAGTCCAAGCATCAAGCGGAAAATTCGAGCAACGTGCTTCTTCTTCTGCTCCGACTCGCCATCTGGGGCCACTCCTAATCCTCGAAGTATTTCGTACTGATCCTTAATCCAAATACGGATTTTGTCCGTGCTGATGTGGTTCGTATCCCACTTGAAGTTGGCGCAGTCAGCATCCACCACCTATACCAAAACATGAAGAGATTTTTTATTTTTGAAAGTAAAAAATGACCTTTGTAAGATACATCGAATGCATTTACAGTGCTTACAGTGAGACTGAAAAACTTTTCATTCTCTTTGAGAACCTCCATCCACAGCGTCAGTGTTTTGTCCTTTTCTCCACTGGCAAAGTACGCTAATCCAGTGTAAAATTTGAATTCTTGCCTCTCGGCTTCTCTCCAAATTGATGCTGCAGTACTATTCAACTTTTCTTCCATTCGTGAACCCACCCTTGGATATTGTGTGGGCGATCCCAGAATCATTTTGAAGTAGTCAATGGAGCCGGTGAAATGCGAAGGATCAAGTTCAATGGTCTTTTGCAGCCACTTCAACGACTCTTCCATGTTCCTCATGGTCATGCGGTAAAATATTCCGAGCCTGAATGTGGTTTTTGAATTTTTCGGATTGAGCTGATACGCGTCTTCGAGAAGCCGGCCTGAAAAATCTTTGTCAAAGTACAAGTACGGGACATATCGGGCGAAATAATCCGAGATGGTGCTTTTGAATGTGACGTTCTTGGGAAAGTCATTACAGAGTAATCTAAAGAAAACAAAGATTTAAGATGGTTTCAATATATATTTTAATACTTTTTGTATATTTTTGGTGCATTTCTTACTCGCACTCCTTTCGCACAAAGTTCATAGCTGATTCCATGTCCAACAGATTAATTTCACCGCACTGGAACCTTCCGTTGAGTTCTCGAACAGCATCAATCACCGAATCAATCAGGTTTCATCCTAACGAAAGGATTTTGAGGCTCCATCTTTAAAGTCAGCTCCAAGAACTTCAATTCCTCCAGCGTGGGTTTCTTACTCGACAGTCCGCTGATGGTTTCACGACGCCTCATGCGCATAGAATGGGTCAAGTAGAGAAGCCACTCGACATTCGCTTCATCTCGATTATGAGTCTGAAACAAATAAAAATAATAATACGCATTTTGTAATAGTAATGGTATCATTATACATGTAACGTAACTTTACATAACGACTACAAACCTTCAAAAACATATCATATCGCTCTCGAGGTTTAGTTCGAAACCACCGAAGGAATAAAGACTGAAGTCCGAGCATCACAGCTTTGCTCTGCTCGCTCAAGTCCTTGAACTCTAGTTTACTCTGATCAGTCAGGAGTTTTGAATGCTTCTCAAGCTTTTGTCCCGAAAGGACCTCGAACAAATCCTTCATTGTTGTCAGCAAGTAATCATAAGTCTCCAAAGCATTCTTGTCGAGTCTCGGCTTCAAAATTTCCAGAATTTTCTGCAACTCCCGGATCTCCTTCTCCACCAGCTTTGGCTTAACTTGAGCAATGGCGATTAGGATTCGAGTAAACTTTGTAGAAATGGCTTCTGTCGGATGGTACAACATAAGGTCCTCCAAGTCACTCTGTTGCATTTCCTCCTTGATGTCGAACATTGGTGCCGTCTCCCTCAGATCTCAAGTCCTTGAATTCTAGTTTACTCTGATCAGTCAGGAGTTTTGAATGCTTCTCAAGCTTTTGTCCCGAAAGAACCTCGAACAAGTCCTTCATTGTTGTCAGCAAGTAATCATAAGTCTCCAAAGCATTCTTGTCGAGTCTCGGCTTCAAAATTTCCAGAATTTTTTGCAATTCCCGGATCTCCTTCTCCACTAGCTTTGGCTTAACTTGAGCAATGGCGATCAGGATTCGAGTAAACTTTGTAGAAATGGCCTCTGTCGGGTGGTACAACATAAGGTCCTCCAAGTCACTCTGTTGCATTTCCTCCTTGATGTCGAACATTGGTGCCGTCTCCCTCAGAACTCTATCAAGCCAGGAGCGAGGAGCTTTGAAGACATCAGGGCCACTGCAGAACTGGAAGATGTCCTTTACAAGCATTGGGCTTATTTGGAAGTCGTTGCTGGATCGCGATCCACCACATTTTATCGCGTAGGCTTCAAACGTTGGCCGGAAGTAGTTTGCCAAGGTTTGGTTGACGTCGATGACATTATTATTGCTTCCATTAGATATTGAAAGATTGTTGAGGGCTTGGCTGACTTCCATTGCAATTGCTAGTGACCCTTCAAAAAATTGCAATTACAAGAAAATATTTACTTTTAATTTAGCTTTATATTTTTTTGGCGAAAGCTGCATACCTAAACATTAAAATAGTACTTAATAGTAGATAGCACTTACTACTTTAGTTTCAGCAAAAATATTCGTTGGGTGATTTAATTTAGTTTAATAAATCAATTATACAAACTGTTACAAAATCTGAGTGATTCAATTAGAAAAATGTTTTTCTCGTGCTAATTCTTGATGTGACATTTACTATTCTCTGCTATAAAACTTTTGACTTACAATTACAAGCAACAATTATGTCAGCTGCTTCCACCTACATTTTTTTCAAATGCTCAATGCTCAAGTGGCTAAAGTGTGGAGGAATGTGTGGAATTCACTCAAAACGAAAATGCAAGTTGATGATGCAAATCTTTTACGATTCGAGATGCATAAATTAGGCAAATTGTAATTCTAGGCCTCTGCGGAGCCAGATACAATTTTCCCCAATGCAAGTACTTGTACGAGCGCAACTTGAATTTTCAATAGGATAATTTTAATTTAAATTAATTTTAATTATGTACTTTTTGTAAAAGCCGGCATAACCATTGAGTTTCTCAACATCAAAAAGCAAAAACGGCAACGGAATAGAAATAAGAAATGAGAGACTCATTCATTACTAGAAATCTCATCAATGCTTTCACTTTTCCCCACATTCGTAATTACTTCATTTTAGCAAACCGTCAATTACGTGAAATGAAATACTTTTGTTGTCAGTTAGCATACCTTAAATTGTTCTATTAAGCCCGAACCGTACTCTTTACTTAACTTTTCGGAAAAAATGTAATGACCCTACATTGCTCGATTTATTGCGCGAAAAAAGTCATTTTTGTGAAGTATTATGATTATACAAGGGAAATTATCCCTGTGAAAGGTAATTACGCGATCCATCCTAATAATCAAGGGGAGGATAATTATTGTTTGAAAATGACATTTTACTACTTGTACTTGTCGAAACCTGATACACCAAATTTGAAATGAGAGAACCGCACTCTCAAATCTTATCCTCCATTTCCCTTACAACATTTTGACGAAAAAGCTAATAATCCATCGACTAATTACACGCTTCGTATCAGAAAAGTTGATGGCGACCCACAGTGATTCTCATCAACTTGTTTCTCCATTCAAATCATCCATATACAATGAATACATTCATATATCTACATTTAAAGTATTCGCCATCTACTTTCGATTCGATTTATGTAAGAAAAAAGTACTTCTTTTTTAAAGGCATTCATTAAACCACTACTCAATTCCCCAGTACAAATAATAGAATCAGGAAAGTACATTAATTTACAACCTGATAGATTGTGTCAGAAGCGAAAGCCAGTGGAGGAATTTCAAAAACAATCAAAACTTGGGACTCATTACTTAAACATAAATTCACAAGGAAAGGGTTGTCCACTCTGCGGGTGAGTGCATGCTCAGAAGTCAGTTTAATTTTGTGGTAAAATCACTCAAATCATCTCCATAAAAATGTAAAAGAAACTTTGTTTGCCAGAGAGAAATTCCTAAGCATCTTGAGAAAAATTAGGTATTGCTTGTTTCAGTTAGGTACTTAAGATGAGAGAGTTGTAATAGCAGTACGGAGCCGTCGCACTTCGCCCCACCTTCGACCCTTTCCCCATTTTTATGTGTATAAGATAAAAAAGAGTGCTCCCGAATGATAATGACTGATAACTAAGATAACCCTATCCTTTCTCAGAATTACCTTTTATTTTTTGCACACTACAACCCTACAATTCATAACATTTTCTTAAAAAGTTATCATGGCGAAAGCAATCAGTTTGAAGTCTAGTCCATTTGACCACTTGTCATTACTTTAATACCCTGCGGTAAGTGCACTTATGCAATAAGTCTTCAGACGAGTCTTTTTTTCACTCTGACTTCCACATTTTATTTTGCGAATCACGCGGAGCCATGGGGCCCCTCGTAAGCCCACTCCTGCAGCGACAAAACGCATTGCGTTGTCATCTTAAATGGTTTGCCTTGTTATCGCAGTTTTTACATTCTTGAAAAAAACTGCTTTAGATCTTGATCACTGATTAACAAGTACCGATTAAAAACAAAAAGTTCAAGTCTCTCCTCTACACTTTTCTGACTCGGATTTATGGGGACTTTTTCTGGGGTTGGGGATACCTCTCACATCATTATTTATATTTTACCCTATAAATCTAGATCAAAACAAAGTGCGCCTATGTGTACATACAAGTATGTATATCGGCTCACATACTTACATAATTTTAATCTAGAACTGATCTGTACTCCGAATTGAAAATCTACTTTTTTCTTCGGGACATCATCTCGGCTTCAATTTAATTCAATAGATATGATATAAAACTGGATTATTGTACTTATGTATATCATCTCGCAAAAGGACGATACACTTGATATGATAAAGAGCTATCACAGCTCCAAAAAATATATTGCATTTTTCTTCCTTTCTCTCTCACCATTATCCCCAGTAGCTCAAGTACAATTTCTCTCTTGACTTGACTCAAGTTGTGCTGCAACTTAAGGGTCAGTGGTCAGTCTGGTCTTGGCCTTAGGACAGAAAACATCTTCACACAAAACATTGTGCAATCTCTCCAAAGTGAATCTAAAAGTGTTTACTTTTGCTACCTGAACTAGATACACCATATTTTGGCAGTAATTTTCACGAGAAGAGGGCAAAAGAGTTGATTTTCCTGATTTCTATTGTAATCATCGCAGACCTTTTTGTTGCAAGACTTCTTTTTTCCACTGGAATCGAAGAAGCCCCTATCATCAGTGGCACGACAAGTGCAATCATCGCAGCATCTCCATCATCATCATCATCAACAACAATCAAAATAATCCCAATTCAGTCAGTCCAAGACTCCAGAAAAAGTGATACCCAATTTTTCCTCGAAAGTGCAAGTGTCCATCCATCCTTTTCCAGATCCAGAGTCCAGATCAGAGAGAAAGGGTGCATTGCATATCCCGGCTCGATAGAGGTATTAATAAAAATGCCACCGATTCCTCTTGACTACCACATCGGACCCAATCCTATCTGCTGCCGTCGTCGTGAGAGAGTTGTACACGCAGAGTTGTAAATATACACACACATTTTTCTAGTGGTACAGGGAGCAGTTGTAAAATGATAATGGTATTAGTAAATTCCTTGGGGCAATTAGGCAGGTTTTCATGAGAAGCCAGCGTGTATGTATGTATATCGTCCGCTATATTGTGTAGTACAGTTTTTTTGCAGCTTCCAGTTCATTTTTTTATTACAAAAGTTGACTCAATTTTTTCCCTTCCACATGAGGACAACAATTTTTATCGGGGAGGCTTATCACGTTTTCGTTCATGTATTACTTTGTTCTGCATATTTTTCTCCGGTCATATGTGTAGCGGGTTTGAGAGAGACAAGAATGAGGAATGAGATCGCCTAGCATAATTTTCGTTCCTTGAGCACAGAGACGGAGATAAGCAATAAGGAAAAGATTTTTTTGGTGGGGCTGATAGCTACTGGGATACTGGGAATCAACCAGAATTTTCATACGGAGAGAGAGAGAATCAACCTTTTTAGCAAACTCATTAGCATTTATTTACCCGCAATATTATTATTCCCTGAAACTTCAACGAGATAGAGAGAAAGAGAGATGTGTCTTCTGCAAGTCGAAGTTGCATGTTGCATTCCAGTGTCAAGTTTTATGCTAAGATTGAGTATTGCTCCTCGACTTTTTCTCGTGAGTGAGTGGTGATGAAAATGACTTGTTTTCGAGTTGCTCATGTTTCAGCTTTTACCCCATAAAATATTTGTCCTGTTCCCTTTCACGAGTAATGACGAGAGAGACTATGTCCCGATGTTATTTAATAGCTGACAAAAAGAGTGGAAAGGAATAATAAAAAAGTGAAGCTGGTATGCTTTAATTGGGTAATATTGTGAAAAAAACGAATGACTCTATGAAAGTGGATCCTGTGTGCTTCCTACCAAGAAGCCAACCTCTTGCCATCCATCCGTCAACCAGTTTTAGCAGGGTAAGTTCAGAAGAAGTCTCATGTATTTATCTGCAGAAGAAGACAAAAAAAAGTATAATTGCGAGGTGAATTCCAACTCTCGACTCGATTTTGTAGCTTATTAATTACGCAGTAATGATTACACTTGAAGAAGCCTCCCCACATGATCATTTTAAATGTCACTTTGCTCTAATTGTCCTGCCATATTGGGGACCATTAACGTATCAAGTTTACGGAATGGCATAATACATCCTCTCACTCGACTGCCACCGTTGAACATTTCAATTTAATGGGAGAACATGGGAAAAAAGAGGAAATGCATAGTTTTTTGATGACATTACACACATACTCTATATTTATTTAATTATAATTTCAGATGAGAAGAGTCATACAGGAAAGTGCCAATTTTTATTGAATGCTTCAAGGTGTCATGTTCAAAAAATGAACTGCCTTGGCTTTATGCTATTATATGACATGAGGCTGAAAACTATTTATACGTAACATAATTATTTAGTATTTACTATATCAGATAGAGTAGCAGGAGCACCCAACTCTCAAAGAAAAATTGTTTGCTGAGGAACGGTAACTAATCCATCTGGTTTTACGATGATTATTAAGTGTTATTATAATTTTCCATTGGTGGTTTATTAAAGCGCATTGTTATTCGCATTGTTGCAAGAAAAAACAGTGATTACGAAGTTATGCCGCACTTCAAAAGGGCGAGATTCTTGAGATAAGACTCCCATAGTTTAGATACAGGTGTCAATCATCCTTTTAAAAACTTGGCAGTGTTTATATATTGGATAAGGTCATTATATTAGAGAAAAATATGCTCTCTTCTAGTAGAAAAAAGTTGCTAAAGTAAGAAAAAATGTTCTCACGAGGATGATGATTTCGATTTTCTACGCTCACACGCAGCGTTTAGGTGATAACAGGAATGCTCCTATTGGGGAATTTTACTACATAAACTGAAGCATAAAAGCTAATAAGAATGAAAAGCTTACATAATCTTTTTTAGATGCTACTACACATCTGACCTGAGTCATCTGTCGATAATAATTTGTTTTCGATTATGATATATGCCTGGGCAAAAAAGAAAAAGAAAGGAGCAGGTGCCCCTTGCAATATATTCCTGCGTGCTTTTTTAAGAGTTGTTGCAGGTCGCATTATTGCAGGTGGACTCTCTTAGTTTATGTGAATATAACGCACACAAAGCCCAATCACGTCAAGAAGAAGGGATGAACATGGACAATAAATTTCTTTCAGTAATCAAAATCAAGCTGAGCTTATGGGCAGTAAATAATATCGATAATAAAAAATACCTCAGAACATATTTTTCATATTGTGATAGGATGAGAGATCAGAAAGGGTTTAGCGGGATTAACAATGGGAATTTTTTTGCGAGATGATAACGAGAAAAGATGCAGAGTACAAAAATATACTGAAATCTTGAATGAATCGTACCCAGAAGGGTTATTAGTAGTTGGGGTACAAGCATATTGCGTGTTTTTCGGGTGGCATGATACA
>JAHZMY010003165.1:0-12214 GCA_027743915.1 Seira sanloemensis | reverse complement strand
ATGGAAAGGGTGGCTTTGCCTCTGCTTGCTGCTTTGCGTAAATAATGGACCTCTTTTCTTCACCTACTGCTCATTAAAAGCCAAGTAAATATTGGTCGGCTTCCTTTGACTCAGTCGTGGCAAAGAAAATATATTATATCATGATTTCGTAATTCATTGAATTGTCTTGTACAATGTTCTCTGGGGTGAATTTAGAGTAGGAATTAGCATATTTCCTATTCTTGATTTCATACGCGTGTATCGCCATTATGACATGGGCCTTTTAATTGAAACTCATGTTTTCCTTTCCCTAATTGCTCCTGCTGCTGGTGCACGTTCTGGAAGAAGGCAATGGAAAAACAAACTGTGAAGAAGGGAGATACTATAAGTTCATTACGCACGTGAGGAAACAGAAATGCAAATGATATATTATCGAGCTTATTGCCACAGACGCTCTTGTTTTGCTCACGCACTCCCTCCAAAAACGCTCCTTGACTGCACGTAGATACACTTCTCCCATACAAATCATGGAGGAGTTGCAAAAGAAGTCTTGTGAAATGTTTTGAAATTCTCCAATATATGTATTCGAATGCAAGGAAGGGTGAAAAAGTATTTGGAATAATGTTATAGAGATGCCACACGCCTCGGCGTTTTGCTCCGCATTCAGATTCATTGATTTCTCATATAACTCAAGACTCGAGGAATTTTGTGTGCCATTCAGGAAAAACCTTTTTTTAAACAAACTGTTTACCTTTGAGAAACATATTCCAATATGCAAACAGTTTTTCTCCAAAGTTTATGAATATTTATCCCCTAAAGTTTCCATTTTATAATATGTTTCATTTCTCCTAAAAAAGCCAATGGAAATGTGGAATGGATTTGTGCAGAGTTGAAAAAAGAAGAAGTTGCTTTCCTCAACTTGTCATAGGAAATGGCAGTGGCACTTGGGTGGACTACTGCCAAAAAGACTGGCTCTATCGTGTATCACAAATGTATTATGGCCAGAGTGAGTTCAAGAGAGTTGCTCACGAATTCTAAATTTATGGCTATATTTACATGTCTAATTGAATATAATATGCTGCACCCATGCACAGAATGGGTTTGTTACACTTTTTTTATTTCCTTTTGTCTTATCTTGAGTAAAGAGTGTAATCCACCTTGAAAGAAGATGAATTTTTTTAGAATAAAGCTATTTATCATTTTCACTCTTAACTTCAACATGGTACGCAGTTAAATCAAAGACTGTGTGTATGCAAAGTGTGATTCTTGATTCTCCATCCGTAATCCGTATGTAAAAGTCTAACGAAGAGGAAAATGCTCCAGTTCAAATAGGAATGTACCCGTCGTGTGCAATGCACGGAATGTTTCATTTCAAAGGAGAGAAGAAAGTTTCAAGAAGGCAAGACTTGAGCCTTGTTTCCACTCTTTGAAGACGGATGCTTGTCAAGAGAGGAGTAAAACTTTTGGGGAACTGCATTCATAACTCATTTGTCATCTCGCAAAGCCCAACAATTTTTTTACACTGCCTTCGTAATATGGAAATGTGCAAGAGTAAGTATGAGTGCTAATGAAAATATCTTTTGCTGTTTTTGGTATTACATCACCCACATATATGTACACACAAGCCACAATTTTGTGGAATTCCGTTTTTCCGGGAAGGGGAATCCGAAAAATGTCTTTCTTCTAATGAATGACAAATCTTGAAAATATGGCATTGCATATCTTTCAGACTGAAAGTTTCAGTATAATGTATGAGCGTGTGGCATATTTTATGAATTTCAATGAACTTGAGTAAGTAAATAAAAGCAAACTAAATATATCTGATGAAAATATGTTTTTCTCGTATCAACAAAGGATTTTTATTAAAAAAAAATTTTTTTTCATAGAAGCAATAACTATCACGCTAATATACTGCAACTACAAGATTTAATTTGAAAAGCGAGAGAGAAATTTTCAAATTTCGATCTGTTATCACTATTTTCTTGCAATTACAGCAGTCTTTCACAAGAGTCTCCACCCTTCTCGTTAGACTCCTCGAGCTTTGCGATTCTGCTGCCAAATTGCATTGCCCTCTTGGGGAAGAGAGCGAGAGAATGATGTTCGTCCCCAAAGAGATGCGCTGCGACCGCTCGAAGGAGTAACTTTTCACCACTTCCTCTCGCTCCAAGCGGCCCCTCATTAACAGGGCAACACTTGACCCATAGATCGACTCGAGCTGTGAGAAAGTCAACAAGAGTCTCATCGAGGAATGGCATTCTTGGACATACGCCATGATCAGATACGATTCGGTTATCTCTTCCTGAATTCCGTATTGAAATTCTGTCGATCTCTTGTTGCATTTCGGAGTGGAGTCCAATCCAGCCGGATCGCTCGTATGCTGATCTGTGTCTGCCGTATCCGCCGAGAAGTTCATCCGCACCTGAGCCCAACAGTGTGATTCTCGTTGGCGATGTGTAGGCTGATGATGAGCCTGGCTCAAACTCGGAGTAAAGATGGCCTTCCCCTCTTGCGGCGAACCAGAGACATACGCCTAGAGAGTCGTCCAAGACGCTGGTAAGCGGGGAGATGAGATACTTGATTCTATCCTTGCGTCTCGCGTCCACCTCGTCCTTTCCAACGTTCACTAGAACCAGGTTGAGCTTTTTATTTTGACATTGGAATCGCTCCTTCAGCATTTTATATGAGGCGATCGCGGTCTTGCGATCGGGGACATTGCTGAAATTGTCGTCTTTCGAAAATGCGACATTGATCAGGTCCAAAGTAGAGTTTGAATGGAGGGCTTCTGCTGCGAGATACGCTATCACTGTCGAGTCCAGGCCGCCAGAGAAGAGAACGCCGACCTTTGGGTGGCCACAGGTTATCCCGGGATTCTCACCAAGTTTGAGTTTTATGCAATTCTTGCAATACGGAGGAAGGGTTGATACACGGCGCCGAATTGACTGTCTCATGTAGTATAAAAATTTCCCCATGAAGGAAAATATTGGAACTTGAACTCGTCGCAAAAAATCCTCGGGACTAGCGCTCAATTTCGCTTCATTAAGAATTGATGATAAAATGCTATCACTATTGTTAGGATCATCAGGAGGTGACTTTAATTTTGACAAGAAATGAGTATTAATAACTATTTCACTAGAAATACTGCCACTAGTAATAAATTCGGCGGTTTTTAAAAAGGTAAGGAATTGTTGTCCAGCTTCTGATACACTTGTGCGAAGATGACTGTATGGGAAACAATCCAGAACCTTTGAGGGTAAAGACAATCTGAACAGGCCTAACGCGGGGACTTCGCAGATATTGTTGTACACACTGACTGACGATATGTTCCACCACATTGGCCTGGTTTCCGCTTCACCGAAGCCGTAGCTAAAGAGCAAACTTTCCCTGCCAAAAAAGTCCCTTGCGAACCAAACCTGCGAAGCTGATTGGTCAATGTAAATGAAGGCGAACGGGCCTTGTAATTGGGAGATAACATGACAAAATTCTTCAGGGCGATCACAACTCTCTAAACGTTGAAATAATTCAACTCCGTCATTGGTTTCACGGGAATCAAATCCGGAAATCTCTTGGAACCCGGAAAAAGAGTAAATGTCACCGTTAAACAACATTCGCTTCGTTTGCGCCTTGTTGCAGTACGGCTGAGATCGTGGCTCAACTCCTTGGGTCCACAGGACGTGACTTTGAAGGTGAAAGCGGAAGGAATCGCCTTGTGTGGTTTGGTTGTCGATATCACAGCACGCGGCACAAGCCAAGTCCGGTCCTCGCGTACTCCCCAATTGATCCTGCCATTGATTACGGGCTTGACCGTCATCCTATAAATAAGGAAATGGAAAAGTTAAAATGCAAACAATTTGAAACAATGTATTTGTTTTTGTATGGTTCTAACTTTTCCTAGCATTTGATCACAGCCACATGTCGTATCGTCTGATTTGACACAGATACGACAGCAAATCCCACACATTTTCCTAATTGATATTTCAATCTTTTATTTCATATTTCAATGGTCATGTTTCGTAATACAAACATTTTACGAAATATATATTTTTAAATCCGTTTAAAGTTTAAAGCATTGCTGGTAAACACCGTGCAAGGAATAGTGTTTTTGGCATTGGAAATTGGACTGATGTTAGACGAGCCACTATTTGCAATGAAATGCTTTGCTGCTGGGGAAATGTCAGAAAAGCTGTCTCGTTTTGTAAGCAAAGTGAAGCAATGCAAAGCGTTTTAGCAAAAAATTAAACACGAGGACGATAGAATTATCTGAGCAAATGCATTTATCATTACTGAGATGAGATTTTTAATGAAGTGCCAAAGATGCATTGGTAGTGGTCCCTGGTTTTTTATGGTGAATTTATTTTCAATCGTATTTAGAAAGTTGCAAACCTCCAGTTGTATGTCTGCTTATGTGATTAACAACGTGATAAATGTATGAATTTATTCATTGTAATTGTAAGGTATAAATCGGGGATACAAAAGTTGTAACATAATATGTTCCAAAAAGTTTTGAATAGAATACGATGATGTAGAAAGAACAATACCATTTTATGTCACTTGTCTCCACTTCAATTTGTATTATCGTTTGTGGTTTTCTTTGCTTGCTATAGTTTTTTTAAAACAGATTTAATAAACTTGTGAGAGGGATAACATCGTTCCCCATTCAACTTCCAGTTTTTAACATTGCTGCTGATGAAAGAACCTGAATAATTACATTCTCTGATTATCGATGGGAATGGGAGCCAATGTTGGAAGCTGCCGAACTCAGGCCAGGCGCCCCTCTGTCTAAAGATCTGGATGAAATACTATCAGGAGGTGGGCTATTTGGACGTGGTCGACTTCCCGAGCTCAACGCAGACGCGCTACTTTGCGACGTTGAGCCCGGTCCTGCATCCCCTCCCTCTTTGGAGTCTCTTGTGTTCACCCACTGTAATACGTCTTTGTGATATCTGTACTCCAAATTAATGTGAGATGGCAGGTTCAACACCTTTCTCAACGTGTCACGTATTTTGTCCACCACTTCTCGATCCGCTGCATTACGATTCCATAAAGAGATACAATCTTTCTTCTGTCTCATCGACACTCCAGCACCACAAATTTCATCACCAATGTCAAACTGTTCCCCGAGAATGGCAAGAATCAAATTTTCCCAACATCGAGCCGCAAGACCTTTATTTAGTCTCACGAGCCACTGGCCACCTTCTCGGTTTTCCTAAAGGAAAATTGAGAAAACATAGTCGAAAAAACTTTTAAAATGTACCTGATTGATTGATTAATTAATTCGTTTCCAACTAATGTAGTTTTTAAAAATATGTACCTTGTGCTCCCACATTGGTTTGATGCCATCCTTGAAAAGAAAAAAGTCTGACGGCGAGTTTAAGTCTGAAGGACGAACTAAATGTGAATACAAGGCCCAAAACTGCTCGACAGAGGCAAAACGTCCAATCTTCTTCAGAGTCAAGTCGTACTGCTGGTAATTTGTTTTACCGATGTACCATAGACCATATGTAAATTGTAGTCTATGTTCTGAAGGCCCAACTTCTAATGGAGTCTATAAAATGCAAGAAAAAAGCATGCTAATTTAATTGTAATTTCCAATAATTCTAACCTTCAATTAATACTTGGGGTGAAGGTGGCAACTTAAAGGGTAGTAATAAAAATAGAAAATAATAACTTGAACAAGCTAGGGCTCTCAAAGGTCACAAAAATATGGAGCATACCAAATCTTCATCATCATCAACGTCATCATCAGGTGCCGCTCCAGGTTTGCGCAGGCTAAAACGGTTCAAAAAACAACTAGAATTTTTGTTTTTCAAGTCGTACTGCTGGTAATTTGTTTTACCGATGTACCATAGACCATATGTAAATTGTAGTCTATGTTCTGAAGGCCCAACTTCTAATGGAGTCTATAAAATGCAAGAAAAAAAACATGCTAATTTAATTGTAATTTCCAATAATTCTAATCTTCAATTAATACTTGGGGTGAAGGTGGCAACTCAAAGGGTAGTAATAAAAATAGAAAATAGTAACTTGAACAAGCTAGGGCTCTCAAAGGTCACAAAAATATGGGAGCATACCAAATCTTCATCATCATCAACGTCATCATCAGGTGCCGCTCCAGGTTTGCGCAGGCTAAAACGGTTCAAAAAACAACTAGAATTTTTGTTTTCGACGCAACACCCGCCGCGAGATACATTGCAAACACAAAAGAGGAAAAAATAACAAAAACATTACAGATTAATTAATGATAATACAAATAAAATAAATAAATGGTACAAAATTATAGTGTACATAATAAGTGCGCAATAAAGTGAAGAAAAGTTGAAGTTGACAGTTACTAAAATTAAAGTGCACTTTTGCTGCTACTAAAATATAGTGTTCATTTTAACAACACACTCAGAAAGGAAACAATAATTACATGAATAAATATTTAGCAACATAAAATTTGACAAAATAAAGCATTACAAAAAGTTTCAAAACTTGGACCAACCGAGTCTGCCCTAGTCTCTTCTTTACATGAGAATAATTTACATTTTACACAAAAAGCTTGTAATTTACTGAATTTTTAGACATTACAAAAAGCATGAACAGTATCTTGAACTGCATCTAAAATCAACTCAACTCGATACCTGTCACAGAAACTAAGGAAAATGACAGACAGGCATTGTTGGCGTTCAAGCACGCGCTTTTAAATTGCTTCACCTCGATCATGGTAATTAACTTACTCATCCACCATTGACATTCTGAAATCCACTCTGATGACACGTAAAAGTTAATTGAAACTGATAGATGATGGAAGACCAAATACGAGGTCCAACAGGAACCAGACGAAGCCAAGCCTCCTCCAAAAAATAGCAAGTTTTGTATAAAAATATGCGACTATATCCACTAGTTGCTGGTTACCTATCAAATAAACAATTAACAACTAATTAATTGAAGCTTCACGACCTTATCCCAGTCCCAAGCAGACCAATGGCAAATACTGTTTAATGACAGAAAATTACCGAGCATACTTCAATAATCAACGCAAAAGCAACAAAAAACAAATCAGCTGTCAAACATTTTTTACACTTTTTAACTGTCACTAAATAAAAAGTCTAATCAAAAATTCTTTTAGAAAGGGCTCACCGTGTTAACGTGTTGAGGTAATACGTGTCCTCTTTATCACATTTAATACTTCAATCGTCGTAAATCGTAAATCCTTTCCCGTCTTGTCCAGTACGTATAAAGGTCACGGCATCTAATTCACTCTTTCAAAATATCGGCGTGCTTACATCTAATACTTCAATCGTCGTAAATCGTAAATCCTTTCCCGTCTTGTCCAGTACGTATAAAGGTCACGGCATCTAATTCACTCTTTCAAAATATCGGCGTGCTGCTTCCTCTTTTAATTATATTTTACGGATACCTCTTACATTTAGGAACACTTTTGTCGTCGAGTTTGTTGCTTGCAGTTTCTTAATTTATCAGGTTGTCTTTTAAAAATATATATAAAAAGCCCTAGTATGTATTTTGTACACGGATAAAATATTTCAGTTTGTCGCTAGTAAATATTTTTGAGCATTTAAATCGCAATATTGCAAATCGGTTATTTTTCGATTCCGGCCAACTTTAGTGAAGCATGGTTCGTTTAAAATTGTAAAAGTTTGAGTTAAACAGATTGTTTCTCTTTTTACCTGTTCTCTGTGCTTATGTTTTGTGTAAGATTAGCCCATGTCTGGCTATGCAAAGCTTATTGGCATTCGGTCGGTGCTGCTTGCTCTGGGCTGATGACGATGAGGATGTTGTTGTTGCCCCAATGCTAGACAAGATTGAGGATTTGGCATTCATAGGGACCAGCGAGTTATGGCATCGGGAGAAAAAAACTGCTCACTTTTGACTATAATCCGTCTGCTGTTGGTCCCAACACCACCGAAAAATGGATATCAGCATTCTATTGTAGATCTGAAGGAAAATATCCCATGCTTTGTGCTTATTTTCGCTAATGCAAATGTAATACAGATTACATAATATTAGTTTAGTTGATGCTTCTTGGGTGACAAGCTCATGGGGCAATGCGAGCAGAGGATTTTTGTAATTGCAATATGCACCACCGGTTCTGCTGATCATGACTCATGATTCGTGAGTACATAAAATTTGCATAGGGTCACAACTTCTTTGAGTCTGCTCACGAGTATATGTAAAATGCAGGTATTTATTTGCGAACCACTATGAATAAAACTTTATGGTTGAGCAGAAAAATGAAAATATGTATATTCGGAAATAAATGATAAGTAAGGATTCAAGAACAGTGGACAATAAATGAACAAAGGTGTTGTTTGAAACAGACTCTTACATTTTGATGAAAAATGTATAACAATAGCAAGGCAGATAAATACAATTTATTAACATACACCAATAATGAAAAATATTATGTAGCTTTGGTTAATCTAATGACTATGGCCCTTTGCCAAAATCATTTCATCCATTCAAATAGTAATGAAGAATTAAATACAAACATTCACAGCTCAAACAATATTATGATTAGTTTGGTAGCTTATCGGATCGGTAATAATGTAGAATTTGTAATTAACAGGTGGAAATAAGAAATAGAATACTATATGACGTATGCACCATGAGCAGTAACATAAATAACAAACCCAAAAAGCCCTCAAATATGTTACAGTTCAAGAGAAATTCACAAGATCCATCTTTGAATTTTGGTTTTCAAATTTTAAACCCCATTGGACTCATTTCCGACACTTTTTAAATACTCTTCGTACTTTTTCTTTTGTGCCTGGTAGATTTTGTCCAACTTTTTGACTTGTGACTTTGCCAGCGGCTTGCCTTCGAGGTCGTGGGTGGGGAAGCCTTCGCCATTAAATTGAGAGTATTTATCGGTTTCATGCCGAAACATTTCAAAATGTGGAATTTTCCTCTGTGCTTCCTTTTCTTGCTGTTGTTTCAATTGCTCCTCTTTCTTTCTTTGCTTCTCTGCTTCTTTCTCCTTTTCCAGGCGCTGTTTCAGTTCCTTCTCTTTAAGCATTGCTTCCTTCCCGACGTATTTGACCACGGTTGGACATCCTGCAATTCAAAAATATTTTACACATTATAATATTTTCAATTTTTCAAAAGTAGACATGAAATATGGTTTCGTACCTTCATGATCCTCTAAGCGGACACCCAGTTCTGGCAGCTTTTCATCCCGAATCTCATCACAAGCCTTAAGAATTGTAGATTTAATACTTGACTCAGTGATTCCTTTAGCCGTCCCACGAACTTTTTCCCGAAACTCTGAGAGGACCTCGATGAAGGGAAGCACTATATCTTCGACATTAGTACCTTGGCCTGCTTCAGAGTCCCCTACAGTTCTAAATCCAAAACTGTCTAGATCTTGACTCTGAATAACGCCAAATATGCGCAGCATTCTTGAGATATACAGCGCAGCTTGTTTCAGCAATGGAGCATTCATCTGAGTCTTATTAGTTTTTGCGCTTTGAATGTAGACATTCGCGGCCGTGATGAGATCCCTCAGGGCGAATACGGCATCTCTGGTGTTTATGTTATCACAGAGGGCTTCATGCACAGCAAGTTTTCCTGAATTAATATTTTCTTGGAATGCGAGGTCCTGCTCGGTCCACTTTGGATAGGGAGTTGAAGACGTGTCGCGATCCACCGTCAGTTCACCTGCACATTGTACATTAGGGTCGAAATTGAAAACCTTTTCACATGCATTCAAAATTTTTTTTTAAATTACAAATTATTACCTTCTCCTTCTTGAAGAGCTTTGAGATCGCCAACAGCTTCAGGCACAAGTTTTGCGTAGCGGTGATTTGGAGATTCTCGAAAGGCCAAGACGTCAAAATATACAGAGCCGTTACTCTCGTACGCATATCCATTCTTAATGATTTTCTGAATGTACTCGACAATTTCTGGGACATATTCACTGACCCTTGTTAGCACATCCGGTGGTCGAATGTTGAGGTTCTTCATGTCGTTAAAATACTCATCTTCCCAGCCCCTCGCAAACGTTGCAAATATCTCATTGTCAAAAACTTGATCCGACGATCTTTTTACATCTAGCCAATCAAAGAGAACGTCTTTGGACCCTTTCAATAACTGTTGTCGCTGTTGCTCCAAGTGAGTGGCGGAACCGGGATTTGCCTGAATCTCTTTTTCGACACTGTCCATATTTGCTTGAACGGTTGTCAGGATCCTTTCTCTCATCGTCTTCTTGTCAGGATCTGTTGTCTGAAAGGTCTCCTTGACGTAAAGGTCAAGTGCAGCGGCGACATCCGATGTAATTTTTTGAATGTCTGTGGACTGCTCGCAGTAGGTGGCAAAGAGATATTCTTGCCGACCTCGCTTAATGATCTTGTCGTCAATGTCTAATAGGGTATTTAAAGAAAGTTTACTTTAAGATGATATACGAGATTCATCACATCATCATCCGCATCTTTAGTTCAAATCTCACCGGTGATGTTCATGATGTAAAAGACGTCGTATCCAAAATAATTGGCAAGAACTCCTCTCAAAATGTCAAAGGATATGTAGGACCTCGCATGGCCCATGTGGGCTGCGTCGTACACGGTCGGGCCACAACTGTACCATTTTACAAGGCGTCCCTCCGGGTCAACCGGCACGAAAGGTTCCAAAGTCCTAGTAAAACTATTAAACACTTTTAATCCATCCTCCATGATTATGTCAGAACCACTACTTTAACAGTTTTCACTCTCGAGATAAAGATTGCACGTGGAAAAATGAACAACGTGATTATTTAGTCTATGTTAGTTAACTTAATTGTCGGGGATGAGTAATGAGGATGAACTGAAACATCTGGAATGGAATACTAACAGCCGTTACTGATACTAGCATAGAATAGAATGTCATCTCTTCGGCTCACGATGTGATGCAATGTGGAATGTGGAAAGCAGATGCAAAAGAGATGGGAATTTTTTGTGCGTATGATACATTCTTTCACAAGATCAGCTTTTCCATCGCATTTACCGCCTTCGTCTACCGAAGCCCCGGGATCAAAAATTCCTTCACTCTTCTATTTACTCTTTTTACCTGTCGTGTATCTCGCAGTTCTGTGGATCATGCAAAGATGTTCTTTGTGTCAAAATTTGTTTTGAAAAGAGAACCCATTAGCATTGTATCGCACGAATTTAACTGTATACTAGCACTAGCATAGAATGTCATCTCTTCGACTCACGATGTGATGCAATGTGGAATGTGGAAAGCAGATGCAAAAGAGATGGGCATATTTTGTGCGTATGATTCATTCTTTCACAAGATCAGCTATTCCATCGCATTTACCGCCTTAGTCTACCGAAGCCCCGGGATCAAAATTCCTTCACTCTTCTATTTATGTACTCTTTTACCTGTCGTCTATCTCGCAGTTCTCTGGATCATGCAAAGATGTTCTTTGTGTCAAAATTTGTTTTGAAAAGAGAACCCATTAGCATTGTATCGCACGAATTTAACTACAACTTCATTTTTCTTGAGCAAAGTTGTAAGAATGAAATGCAGTCATCTTAAAATAACATTTTAAGTGGTCAGAGTACATTTTCCTTTGAATATCTTATATGATATTGTTTTTTCTCATTAACTCAATGCTGGCATTGTTCTATTTTGGGAAAAACAATGAGTCGGTCATAAATCCATACCTTCATTGTAATTGCTAATTTACGTTTGTGTCAATGTCACAAGTGCAAATTACTGAACAGTCAATTTATTAGGTTTCCTGAATGATGGGCTGAGAAAGCAAGTTCAATATAAACGAATTTCCTCGTAAAATAATATTGTATCCCAAAATGCGTCATGCAAACAAAGTCCTTTGACTACTTCTTAGATCCAGAACTCCCGTGTGTTTCATTTACGAAAAATTATTGGAACTCGGACGAAAATTGGATTCAAGTTCTTGGAATTTACGGACGAAAGGAATAATATTATCTAAAGTGCCAGGTAGACGGTCCAAAGTCCAAAAAACAGAATTATTGTAATAGGCACATCGCATTGTGCCTCTGTTACTCTGTTCTCTATAGTCTCACTTTCTCTATTGGTCCGCGCCAGCACGCCGTCCGGTCATGTATAATGCAAACAATTCTTTATGATAAGCCCGATACGCTGGTGCTGTCCCTGAAAATCCCTCGGATGTAATGCAGCATCACGTTCGAAGAAACGGAGAAAGCATTTTTGGATGCGTACTTCCTTTTACCAGCTCATCTTTTCGAGAAGTGTCTCTTACCCTTCCTCCCACAGG
>JAHZMY010003164.1:0-11042 GCA_027743915.1 Seira sanloemensis | reverse complement strand
TCACTCTATTTCTAGTACAACCCTTCAATATTTCAATATTTTAAATATGAGTTTAATATTCTCCATTTACCTAGGTATGTATGTACATACCTCTTCTTGTGTAACACTTATCTTTTGTCCATCACCAGTCCAAAACCTGACTCCGTTTATGGCTTCTGCCCATCTTAATAATACATTATTTCATCCTCCATCCTCCATGCTTATCCTTACGCAAAGCTCTTCTTCAACAATTCACATCGTCATCCACACACCACATCAAAAGATATTCGCCACTTTGCAAAAAAATAAAATCAACCAACTCTATGCCATTTATGCATGTCCAGCAGTGGCACCAGCACAGGTGAACAATTCCTATCGTCATCATCATCTCCTCATATCATATCATTGTAATATATAAGTACTCGGCTTCTCGCAAACGCTCATCTCAGTTCCACTCCGACATCCAGTCCAGTGTTGGTCAGCTCTTCATTCGTTCCACTTCAGTCGCCAGAGAATCTCCATCGAGCATCGGTCCATCGAGAGTGTTCACAGGAATGTTGAAGTTGAAGTCGAAGTCGTAGCAAAGGAAAAAAAGTTGAGGAAGGCTGTCACAGTCAAGAGTATTCAAGTCTTTGGGGTACATCTTGTTTTTTGAAGAAGGAGAAGTTGTTGGTTTTTACTTTTTACGAGTTCGGCTGAGGTTGACGAAGAAGAAGAAGAAGAAGGTTGTGTGGACCTGAAAAGGAGTTTGACTTTGATTTTTGCAACAAGTACAACGCGTGTAGCAGTAAATAGGTGAGTTATATGTAATTGATTGCTTTATTGGAAATGATAGTTGCAAATAGAGTGCATTAGGTGCCTTGGTGCGTATGAGACAATTTATTTATTGGGATTGGAAAAATGCGTTCGCAATAACAATTAATACGTTTTCGTGAATCTGTAAATGCATATATTATGGTTAAGCGCTATGAAACCGAAACTGGCATGGAATTGTTGAGGGTGGCAATGGCTGCTGGAAATGAAACCTGTTAATATGTAATACTATATTTTGGCCGTCCAAAATCTAGCTGGCCAAAACTCCAGTGACATATACACCATGTAAAAAGTGGAAAAAACTCGATGGCTGGGGTATTATGAGACGAATACGTAGAGTGGACGTTATGAACAGCTTAGAACATTTGGACTTTTCAGAAAAAAATAAACAGAAAAAAGTGTTTATCTTTCTACTGGGAAAAATAAATGACCGGGTAAACCCTAACATAGCAAAATATGTGCAGGTGTATTTACTTTTGGCTGAAACTAAGTGGCACAAACAAAAATGTGGAGTTTTGAAATTTCACAAATGTTGGCGGTTTTCCCAGCCTCATGTTTTTCCCAGAGAATGTCCAAAACTGCCAAAAACAGTCCAAAACGTACACTGTATGAATTACATTATTCGTCTCACAATGCCCCCAGCTATTGAGTTTTCCCCACTTTTTGCATTGTGTATATGGCACTGAAGTTTTGGACAGTTTTGGTTTTGGTCGTCCAAAACGACGGTAAATAAAATTTTTAGACTTTCCCCGATTCCAATTCCAAATTTTACGTTAAGAACGATGAAAGCGGAACTGGCATAACATTTTGCAGGCGGTGATACCTGTTCCATGAAAACGGATTGTTTTTGTAAAAAAAACTTCTTCATATTCATACATTGGGCTGAAATTCGGCGAGCATTTAAAAAAAAATTTTGCTAATTTTTCCATCTGCTACGTCAACGGAAACCCATTGTTGCCTTAGGCTACAAACACGTCCTCGTCGTACGACATAAATGCTACATCTGTGTCTGCTTGTAAAAGATGTTTACTCCACTTTTTCATACATTGGGATTGACTTCATTGAAAACATATATGAAAAAATTAAAATAGTTTTGTTTTCCTTTTGCATTTCTTTTTGTGTAGATATTTTAAGTCATTTAATTTTACCAAACCCATCAAAATTCGCCAGTTTGTTGGTAATTGCTTCAATGTTTTTTCAAGTGTTTTTTTGTAATTATTGACTCGGGATTTAGAAGATTTTTTTCTTACCCCTGCAAAATACTTGGAGCAATAAAGCTCAGCCTAATTACATTAAATTTTTTGCAACGAATTAGCGAATTCCGAGTCATTTTGATTGACATGGCGAAGGAATTTCAATTCTTAAAAAACTATTTATTATATGTCCGGATCATATCACATTTGATGATTCCATAATCCGTATGTCAGCAAATCATCATTCGTCATAACTAAAAATACTATAACTAAAAATTGTAATTTAATAGTATCACTTAAACGAAACTGTTCTTAAGACTCCATAAAATAAAATACCCCATATTTTCCTCTTACATCATTTTTTCATTACATCATCTCATCTCACCCCTTTGATAATTACAATAATTATCATGTTAGCATTACAACATGAAAAAAATAACGATTCTCCAGAATAAAAAAATCATGGATGGTGATGACGCGCCTCATGTCCTCCATTCTTCCAATGTCCAACATCAAACATTGAACAACCCTCCAAACTATAAAATAAATTTGTCTGCATCACCTCAGTTTCTGAGGACACGCTCCAAGACTACTGAATATTGAATACATGATTACAGGTGCCTTTAAATGCTATTCCATGCAATAGTTATGATTATGTTATGATGATATTATGGACTACGAACATTTTAAAGATTTTTTTTGGAGAGTTGCAAGTACTTCGAGTGTTGAGATAAAGTTTAGATTGGAATTGGACATTAGGATATTTGGAGTTGAGCACATAGGTATAAACTTTAGGTTTTATTACTGTGCATTATACACATAGTATGCATTGTCCTAAAGTTGAGAAGAAGTTGTGAGGTATTTTTATTCAATATTTATTCAATCTGATGTTTGGAGAATAGAAGATAACCTCACGTCTTCCAAGTCATGTGCACAAGTACATAGGGAGACGAAGGAGATCCACTTTTTCGCAATTTTTTTTCCATTCTCGCAATTATTCAATCAACAATCACCATCACCTTTATGGATTCGTCATGCTTTTGAGGAATTGCGATCAATTGATCAAATGACTTTTTCGTTACATAAATACATAGTATAAGAATGATGTTAAGTAGTGCCTTGTAAATTGAAATTATACAAGAAAAAAATGGCTCAGTACTGTAGACATTACAGCGGAATGGCTATTTTTATGAGGTATTTATAGGTATTTCTACAAAATTGACGAACGTGTGCAGAAAAACATTGTCAGAATTTATTTGGCGCACTAAATTAAATACTTATATTGAATATTTGGGGAATTCAAATAAGTATGTATTGGTGCTTATGACATCTAAAGATTTGTATGAATTTCTCAAAATTTGCCAAAGACTATGCTAAACTTGGACAAATTAATTCCTTGAAGGCATCAAAAAATTAGTGTCGGACGACTTTCTAAAATTTCAAAACGAAGAAAAAAAGCTACTCAAAACACCCGCGAAGAGGGAAAACAATAGGAAAATTGCAACAGCAGAATTTTTATTAATTATGGAAGTTATGACGGTTTTCATGAAAATCTTCGTCAAAAATTTGAAAAGTCCCGCTCCTTCTGGGGTTGGACGACGAAAAAGCTATTCGTCGATTTTAATATTTTAAACTTTAAATTAGATACTTAGCCTACACAATCCTTTCGATTTTATGAATTAAGATAATGTTTGACCTTAAGCAAATTGAGGACGTCTTAAAAGTATTTGCCGGCACATTTTCATTTTAATAGTCTCACAGATAACTAGATGCTTCCGGTTCCAATCCAAGACACAAAAGAGATATTTTAAATGCCGAAAAATCTTTTGCATTTTAGAAAAATCCGCATCTTCACCAGCCTCATGGCACTCGGTATTTTTTCCCATAACTTTGGACAGCTACATATGTATGTCTTGGGCTTAGGAAATGGTATCTACCAATTTAATAGTTTTTTCCAGATTCCAACTCTAGCTCTTAAGCTACATATACCTAAACTCTCCAAAACAAATTTAAATTACTCATTTCCACTCTCCTCTTGTTAATGGCGAGTCTTCAAGTCTGCAAGTCTTCAAGTCTCGAAGTCTCGATTATGTATATCGAAGGGCACCATTTCCCACTCTCGGCTCTCAACCTCTGCCTTCCTTATATCGACTTGGTACAAAAAAAATTGTGCATTTATGTGAGCATTTAACTCCAACTCCTTCACAGCGTGAGCAAAGTTGACAAGGAGGCAATGGCAAAGAGCGAAGGGAAGGCAGCATATGTACAAAATGTGAATAGGAAACGTGATAATGCACAATATTTTTTCTGTGATATTTCCCTCTCTAAATTCATTCTCAGAACCTTTCCGCGTCAATGTCATCGTCCATCGTAAGGTCAAAGGCTCAATGCGAGAATATTTATATATGTTGGTTAATAACTATGTTTACTTACACAACATAACATAACACATATGCTTAGTTTTTCTTATATAGCAGCATTTTTTAATTACTCTATGAAATATTTAACAATGCGAGTCCATGTCCATGTGTATGTGTGTATGTGTTCAGGTCTCGAGTGTGATTGAAATTGGAAAAAAAATCGAGTAATGCAGGTCACTGTCAAACTTTAAGCAGAAAACGTTTTGCCGTAACGGAAATAGTTTGTACGTAGCTGAACTGACAACTGATGCTTCAAAATCAATATTTTGTATTTCCCGATTTTTTAAAAATATTTTCTTCCTGATTTTAAGACGAATCACTCGTCGCGAGTTATTTTGTGAAGAATTGAAACGAATTTCCTAACGGTATTTTAACGACACATAAATAAATATACTCTGTGAAAGTTTCGTCTCAAGTTTTCAGTTTTTCCCCTAATGCAATATTATGTAAGAAGCTGAAGCTGAATTTACTAATGCAGTATGTAATATTCCCATATGCCCAAAAATTTCCTGTAGACCTTAAGAATTGAGTGAAGATTTTGACTTGCCACGAGGACGTCTTTAACGGATTTTTACGGTTAAAAAGGGGAAATTTTGCCAAAAAATATAGTTGCATGTTTTAAAAAATTCTCATTAATTTTCAAGTTTTAAGTGACTTACATAACATCCACTTGCCTAATGGCGATTTGGCTAAAAAATGGAGAGGTGTTACCTTCTAATGTCTAAATTTATCAAAAGAAGGCTCCTACCGCTAAGCTATTATCGGTAAAAAATGCGTTTAATGCTTTTCTTCAGATCAATCTAACTCAAAGCTTCACAGATGATTCCCACAAGGATGATTGCCAAATGACACGATTGCCACTGGGATGATTGCCACTTGGATGATTCCCACCTAACCTAAGCTAAACTGACCTAACATAGGAAAAGTGGAAATCATGTCCAGTGGGAATCTTTGCAGGTTGCAATCCTCCCGTGTGGCAATCATCCAAGTGGGACTCATGTCATTTGGCAATCATCTTTGTGGGAGTCATCTTGTCACCGACTCAAATTGTTAGAGTGTCCTTGAGTTTAATTTTTATTGATATCGATTTGAGCTTATCTTTTAGCCATTACTAATATCTTTATGTATCATATGTATCACGGTCCTGGACGGATAGACGGACTAACCTTCGAGAAAAAAAACAAATATTTAGTGAACTCCCACTCAGCTACGTAATGTGCATACTTCAAACAAGAAACAATTCCAAATTATTTAATCGAATGGAAACTCATTGAAAAGAAATCGAAACGAGGCGAAGACTAGAAAAATACTACGTAAATTAAATATATATCATTTTTTGCTACAATTCCCATTTGGAAGCATGTACCTTAAACTCTCATATTTCTTGCAAAAGAATTATTGCAAGTGCAAAGTGGCAAGTGGCTCATCTTTTTTCCCAAACTGCCACTCTGCCATCATTCCTGTAGTATTATAGCATAATAGCTATTACATAAATTGCAGCTGTAATTAACTGGCGAGAAGACGAGCTGACGCTTCACTTCACGCGCTGAAAGACTTTTGTTCACGCGTGTGGCAAAAAACTCGAGAAAAAAACTGTCGGCGGCACGCTCATTACGTGAGTTGCTTGATTATATGGTATGCAACTATGTAATAAAAGTATATCGACCGTGAATACGGAAAATGGCCTTAAGCTTAGAGTGTCGTCTGGAAAAATGGCTATATTCTCTGGGTATCGTCTGGAAAAATGGCTATATGCTCAGAGTGTCGTCTGGAAAAATGGCCATATACCTATAGTGTCCTCTCCGAAAATGGCTATATGCTCAGAGTGTCGTCTGGAAAAATAGCTATATGCCCAGAGTATCGTCTGAAAAAAATGACTATCTGCTCTGAGTGTCGTCTAGGAAAATGGCTATATGCTCTGTGTGTCGTCTGGAAAAATGGCTGTATGTCCAGAGTGTCGTCTGTAAAAATATCTATAATCTCAGAGTGTCGTCTGGAAAAATGGCTGTATGCTCTTAATGTCGTCTGGAAAAATAGCTAAATGATTTTTGTGTCGTCTGAAAAATGCCTATATGCTCAGTGTCGTTTGGAAAAGTGGCTATATGAATTTTATGTCGTCTGGAAAAATGGCTGTATGCTCTGAATGTCGGCTGGAAAAGTGGCTATATGAATTTTATGTCGTCTGGAAAAATGTCTATATGCTCAGAGTGTCGTCTGGAAAAATGGCCATTTGCTGTGTATATGAAATACCTTATTGCCATTTTTGCCAGACGACTTTATGAACATTTGGCCATTTTTTCGTATTCACGGTCGATATCTTGTGATTTGCGATTTTGCGAGTCTCGCCAAGTTTCACAAGTCTGATGTTTGATGCATTCCTTTGCATTCACGAACATAAATACATGGGAGAAAAAATGAGGGATAAACTGAAAAGGAAGGATATTGTTTGGAAGAATGTTAGAAGGTACGTGCTATCATATATCATCATATTACTTACGACTATTTTTTCTCTACTAAATTAATTCCCTCGTTTTGAGGTCTGCTGGAGAATTGAAATGGGTAGAGTTGGCATATGTTCCACCAAAAAATATAATGTTCAAACCCATAATGTTTATATAAAAATGGGGAAATTGTGTAAAATAACTGACTGTATACTAATAAAATAATATTCTAATATTTTAATACAGTGAGACGCTATTTGCCCGAGAAATTTTGCCCCAATTGAAAAGATTCTGGAGATTTTCAAAAGTTGTGTTTGTCTGGAATGTTTTGGAAAAAATATTAGGTTTTCCAAGGCATCAACAAGTTTTAACGGTTCAACGGTATTAATTTTTCTGCATTTCCCAACTAAATTTAATGTAAATGATAGACGACGTTGTTGCAAATAAATTAAACTGCCATGTTTTTTCTGATATTGCCATATTGGCATTTCTGGAGAATTTTGCTTTGAACAAATCAAGACCCACAAATACATATGTACATTCCAGAAGTTACCAGGTAAAAAGGCCAATTAAAGTCACGCTGAAAATGGTTTAAAATATTCATTTTTTGGGGGGAAAACGGACTGGTATCATATCCTTCAAAATACGGGAATAGTTGTGGGTCGTGGACAAAATACATTGCTGGAATAAAGCTCGCACCATGAAATGGTTTTGAGCGGCAATAATTTTGGGGTCAAAAAACGAGATTTGGCGTATTTAAGAAATTTTCAATTACATCAGATCGATATTTCTTGAATTTGTTTTCATGTAATTCATTATAGAATAAATTACTATTGCTAATTGGCTTTCCCATTCCTACCGGTATATTCCGGGCCAAGTTTGCCTCACACCTCTGGTAATCCTAAACTGTCTGGGTTTGCCGGTCTGCTTGTGTCAGCACTCAGCACAGCGTCAATCTCATCTCTGAAAAAGATACTTTTAATTGTAAAATCACTTTCTTTTATTGTATGTATTCAAAGTGAAATGAAATAAGAATGAAATATTTTTTGAGTGGTCAGCGAAGTGTGGCGGCTACATACATATTTGCCATGAAATATATATAAAAAAAATATTCTCACCATAGTCAGTCTCTTTCCCATCTTTCCCAAATCTCGCATGAATTGTTTTCCCCCCGGCGTTTTTCGCAGAATGATGAGAATTTTATTTGTTTTCATGGGAAAAAACTGAAAACTCCAAAATTCCAGCAAAGTCACTCTCCCACTTTACTTTACGTATTGACTTCATTTGCTAAATATTTTTGCGGAATTTATTCAGGGTTTGCAAGAAATCGTGAAAAAGGGATTCAAACTCTTTTCAAAAGAGACGTTTCAGACTTCCAACAAAAAAATCTCCCAATTTTCCCTTCAAAACCATAATTTTGCAGTTTGCATGATGCCAAGGCCAAATAATCCCGGTAGCAGCAGACATTCATTCTTTATAAACTCATGCAATATTTTTATATTTTTGCAAAATTGCAGAAAAAAACCCTAAAGAAATGCCAATGGCTAGGGAATTTGCAAATTCTTGTTTATAAGCAATTCTGGTCTCAATTCATTTGAGCTCCAGAGTCTAAGCAGGTTCCAGCAGCGAATTTAAAAGAATTTTAAATTTTAAATAAATCAAGTCAATTTATGCATGCAGTGAAGCTATTCGTATACATACATATGTATGTATATGATATATCGTTGATGTGACCTGCAATAGCATTAATTCCTTTTTTTGCAGACAGGTATAGGCACTAACTCCAACGTAAATGTAAAGGAGTTAGTGCATTTACCTGTCTGCAAAAAAGGAATTAATGCTATTTCAGGTCACACCGACGATATGCCGTTTTGTTTAAACTCTTTAAACGTAAAACAAAATAAAGTTTTTTTCTACACGCGTGTACAATTCGCGTGCAAATAAAATGGAATATATTCATTCGTCAAGTTTTCTGGATCAACCATTTAAATAACTTGATTTAGGAGATGATGATGATTGCCTTAAATACCTTAAATATCTATAAGTACTTACAGACACAGACATACCTGTACCTGCACACATGGTCCATTTCATTTCACAAAAAAAATTTTGTCTGGAGTAGGCAATTGTAAGCACAATTGTTAAGAAGTTTATGATGATGAGATTGATATCAGTCAGTCATTCAGTCAGAGTCAGAACTCAGAAACTTGTTTTCCCGACAATTTAGGCGAAACAGGTCAATTCTTATATTTTACAAAGCAAATGGATAAAGTTTTTAAGCTGTATGTTGGGCGGCAGTAGTGATGGTGAATGAATAATAAATTGTGGCAAATTCTTGAACCACTTTTGCAGTCAGATATATTCACAGTTGGAAGTTGGAATGGAAAATGTTTTGTTTCGCCATGACGGAATGAATGTGAGCTGTAATTAATTTCACGTGAAACTTTCCAGACTCAAATTGTGAATTGGACAGGTAAATATGCGAGGTTGAGAGTTGAGACTGCATTATTGTCTTACGCGTGCGTGGAAGGCAGTTGCATGTGCGTTTTTTGCAAAATAAAAAATTATGCTACAACGAATAGCTAAAGATTTTTGTTAAGAATTTGTTCAAAACTTGCCTCAACGTCGTTAACTGAGAGTTTTTTTTAATATAAAGTATACTGGAAGCAGCAAAAATTTCATTTGATAAAGAAAAATTGTCATCAAATGGCGCCTTTTGTGTTAACAAAACATTTAAAAAACAGAAATGCGAAAAACTAGTATAAACATTTGTAAAAAAATTGCACATTTTTATGGACAAATTGTAAGTGCTATAATCAAAAGAATGTGGGGCGGGGCAATGTGATCAATTTGATATAATATGATGTAAAAACTTTTGACAGTTTTGTTGCAATTTGGAAATCCCAGTTCCATACTTTCTGCTTGATATAAAGCCAATTGGAATTGGAAATTGGACGAAGCGTAATCCTGCTGGGGAATCACATGTACATATGTAGGTTCATTAGTCCTTACCTCATTTGCATATTCGCACGAGCAGCAGTTCATTAATCGCTAGATGCTGTTTTGGGATGGATGTACGGAGAAAAATCATTGAGTTTCGCACTCGTCCAGTTACTTTTTTAAACTTTTTTGTAGAAAAATGAGGCGAATCCAGAGTTGATGTAATCCCTCTCCATAAAATGATCTCATCAATAATTTTTAATATACGAGGATTCAATTTCTGCATAAATATTTTCCGCGAGTAAGTAAGCTTATTAGTTTGCATTTCTGCGAAAACAAGGGGGTCTTGCAGCTACAAGGTACGAAGTTGTGGAGAAGTGGGGAAAATGTAAACAAAAAATTGGGTAAACCTGTTTTCTGTTTTACATGTTCCGCGTGACGTTTCTTGGCCTTTAGGAATAAGACTGAAATCATGTTGTCTTCAGTCAAACAAACCCAAGATTTGTTCTGAAAGGCCAAAGTTGCATAGGACATGGCATGCAGGATATATTGGGTGTAAAGCGACATTTAAAGGGTTCGGGACCATTCATAAACTACTTTTTGAATTGTACTTAGGTTACTTTAGGCAGTTTATGGAAGCAGTTTGAAGAATACAATATTCAAAGATGCTTAAATTGTAAATTGCAAGAATACAAGAGGGCTTTGGTCTTCAGCCACAACGCACATTTTATGAATGATCCCAACGACTACATAGCTAAAAATGCTACATAGGTACTTGATATGTTTTTAAATGGCCACAACTCGTGAAGTGATTCAAATCGCTTATTTTTCTGCACTTAGTTAGTATGGCATATGGCATCTAATAATGAATAAAATCATTACGAAGTTGTCTTAGCAAATTTCCTCCGCCTTATGGTGCTGGCCTCTTCCCACACAAAACGTTCTTTTTTTGAGAAAAAAGTCCAATAATCATCCAAACACCAAAACGTCCTCTGTATTCATTACATTATTTGTCTCAAAATGCCCCAACCATTTAGTTTTCCCCAGTTTTGTACATTGTCCTCATGGTAATATTGGAGTTGTGAAAGTTTCGGGCAGCTAGGTTTTGGATGTCGAGGTCAAAAATGATATTTTTCGGGTGTTGCTAGTTCAATAATTTAACCAATTTTCTATATCAAAAACTACAATTATACTACAGTAATTCAACATTTATTGTTTTCATCAGTACAGTGTGTCCAAAATGTGAACGACGGTAA
>JAHZMY010003163.1:0-15847 GCA_027743915.1 Seira sanloemensis | reverse complement strand
TAGCTCTAGAGAAGAGGGGGCAGTAGCCAGCGAAGCATGCACAAAAAAGTATTTTTTTTCTTTTACGAAAACAGACAGGAAGTTCACTTCCAGCAGCAGCAGCAGCAGAAGAAGAAGAAGAAGAAGAAGAGTCAAGAGCTACTTCTTCTTATTCCCACAATCTTCATATTCAGAGGCGAGATTACATGCCATCAAGCATGTAATTTGAATTCAGCTCGAGTCTTCAGAGTCTCCTTATTCAGAATATATATATTTTTTAACCCTTTGGCACTCACAGCTCATGGAAGGAAATTGCACGCATGTGTAAAAAAATTACGGATGAGAATGAAATTGCAAGTGTTAAGTTTAAGGAGCATTTAGTTATCTGTTGTGGGTGAACACACACTCGCAATTGAAACTGGCATTCCTCAGTATTCGTGTTTTTAAAACTTTGGTCCTGTTCCTGTTTCTTAGATATCGACGATGAATTCGTAGAATTGAGAAAAGGAAAAAGTTGCTGTCTGGCAAGTGGCAATATTGAAAAAACCTGGTTTTTTGATAAATTTTTCATGAAAAATATCCTGGAATGTTTACGTAAGCGAATTTGAAAAAAATTGTTTGCTAATAAATTTTAATTTTGTTGATGATTTTTTTTGTAAATGCAACTATTTATTTCTGCCGTTGAAGGAAGCAATATTGTAGAATTTAAAAAAAACTATTTCACAATCTGTCTCAAAAGTCATATTGCCACTTTTACAGACAGCAACGTTTTTTATATATATTTACAATTTTACAACTTTACAACAGCAACTGTTGCAAAAGTTGCTGTCTGTAAAAGTGGCAAAATGACTTTTGGGACAGATTGTGAAATCGATTTTTTAAAAAAATCTACAATATTTGTTCCATCAACGGCAGAAATAGTTGCATTTACATTTATCAACAAAATTAAAATTTATTAGCAAACATTTTTTTTTCAAATTCGTTTACGTAAACATTCCAAAATATTTTTTGTGAAAAATTCATCAACAAACCAGGTTTTTCCATATTGCCACTTGCAAGACAGTAACTTTTTCATATTCCCAATTTGACGAAATCATAGTCGATACATGCGGCCCATGAATACTGTTCAATTAACCAGTGGCACTGGCAGAAGATACTTTTCTTCTTATTATTGTTATTATCATTAATAACAATGCTGAATCGCTGAATCTCCGTGTAGTGTACATATATGTATATGCGTCCCCCTGCAGTTTTTCTGTTCTGTTTGGTCATCTAATAATAATGTAATTTTCCCCCTTTTCCCTTATTCTTTTTTTGAAAATGCTTAAGAATATCTAAGAATCATCTTCTGCTTAGAAATGTGATTTGTAAGCATGATTTCGGGCAGAAATATATGGTGTATGGATGAATGTGTGTGTGCCTTATTTTTTTGAGTGTCTTTGCTGGTGCTTTGCACATTAATCACATTAAGCAAAAATGAGAATGTTATTCTGCATTTCTCTACAGTCGACCGGTAGGCCAAAGCTCCTTTCCTTGCAGAAAACACAGAAGATGGGATGATGAAGGAAACTTTGATTTAAGGGAATAAGAAAAGAAGTATGAAGCAGGCGTCTGGGACTGAAAAGTCTGAACTGAAGAAGACTTGAAGACTATAAAAAATGAATATGCAATGCTTTGTAGTTTGTACACGAGGCAGGTGAACAAAGGCGATGGAATAAGAGAAAATGGAAGAAAGCATGAGATGGTTTGTGAAAAAAATTGAGTGGAAGTGGATGCGAGTGGAGAAGAGTTTTTAAAAGGGTAGCCCAAATTCTAGGGATTTGTTTATAAATTACAAAAATTTGCTGTTGTTTTTTTATGTTNATGGAAGAAAGCATGAGATGGTTTGTGAAAAAAATTGAGTGGAAGTGGATGCGAGTGGAGAAGAGTTTTTAAAAATAGGGTAACCCAAATTATGGGGGTTTGTTTATAAATTGCAAAAATATGCTGTTCTTTTTTTCATAAAATTAATCTTGAGAGTTTTTTTCCTAAATGACATTCCAGCGCATATAGCCCCAACTTTCTAATAAAAAATGCATCAGTTCAGTGAAAAAAGTGTTTGGAAAAAATCAGTCTTATATTGAAATTTGAACTCTAAAAATGAAGGGAAGTCAATTGTTTTATCAAAATTTTAACTATATATTAAAAATATTCATATTGATATTGATTCTCCTTTAAATTTTGGGGAAAATTTGGAAACCGAAATCAGAAAATCCAAAAAAAACTCATCTAATAAAAATGCATATTTAAATATACAAGAAGAGCCTTTCCCCATTAAAAAATCTGCAAACTTTTGCTTTTTTCTCAGCATTTGAAGCTCCTGTTTAACAAAAGTCGATATTTTAAAAAGCCAAAAAATTAGACAATTTTGAAGTCGCAATTCTCAACACTTAAATTACGTTTTTTTCTTGCATTTTGTTTCTGCACAGCCCAATCTTTGGGTTACCCCAGACTTTGCCATCTTGTAAGACACTTTGTAATCTAATAATTTTTTCCCTTCATCTTAAAAAAAAGTGCAGCGTAAGCCGCTTCAGCAGAGATGAGTACAATGCACGATCAGCTTACACTCACAGCCCCCGTCCTCTTCTTAAGTAGATGTACATACTTAATCACCATATTTTTTTTGCGGAATTTTTGTGGACTATTGCACTCTCCTCTTTTTTTTCCTTGAGTCATCGTCATTTACTACACAACTCTTCTTTTTTTTTCTTCAAAAAAATGTGCATTGTTTGGGAATTGGGAGTTTCTGGTTTCCTCAAGAGAAAAAAGAGCTCTTTTCAGTTTCAATAATACAAACGTGTTTTTTTCTCTTATTCTTAGTCTTCTCAATCTCAACTAGCTTTTAACTTTTCTTTTCTCTCATTCATTAAAAAAAGAAAATGTAACAAGTAACCGAGGATTAAAGAGTCAAAAGAGTTACAGAATTTCATTTGAAGGCGTAATCTTCTCGGCGTAGACTTTATGGCATCTGAGGAGAGAGAGAAATGTCTTCAAAAGCTTTAGGGAACGCAGGTGCATATAAAATGACTTAAAGTTTTTTTCTTGTTGAAATTGATCATGATCTATGATCACCAATTTTTTTTAAAGGACGTGCTCTGTATTTCAATTTCTTTTTTTTTTTTGTAAAAATGAAATCGAAAGGTGAAGTACAAAAAAACACAAAATATATCATTTCAATTTGCATCACGAAGCCATCCCTTATAAAAAAATGGGTCAAAATCAACTGATTTTCTTTGTAAATGGTAAAAATCGAGGAAATTGATCGTTTTTTGATCTAATAACTATATTTTTATGACATGGTCTGCAACCAAAAGCAGGCTGCTTTAAATTTTCGTATTATGCTCACCGCTCACGTAATAATAATAACGGCACAATTCGCAATTTTAACCGTCGTGCATGAGCCACAAGAGATTTAAGGTGTTCTGTTCTTCAAATCGTCGTAAGTCGAAAATTATACATATGTACGATCCGAAAAGCTTTCATAAATGTGTAATCATAGAGGACGTGTTTCAAAATTATAGAGGCGCGAATTACAAAAAACCTCCTCTCTCTCTCAAAACATCATTAATCACCTAGTCTCAACTCAACCTGTGCACGAAAACGATTGCAAAGTTGCAACGCGCTCATTTTGAAATTCGAAATGGGAAGTGATTGCTTTTATATGGTTTTTTTCTCTTCTCGCTAATTTTGTCACTTGAAATGGCAATTTTTGCACAATAAAAATCACAATTACAAATGATTTGGCAAACTTTTTCACTGCAGTCTGCAGTACATTTTTTTGTCTTCAGCGACTGCACTGCACATGCACCATGCACGCACACGCGCTCGTCAGCAACGTCAGCCCTCAACGTCTCAACGTAACGTTTTTTTGCTAACCTATTGTTGTGCAATTTTTGTGCAAAAGAGTTTTGAATTTGTTTTTATTACCGCCCTCCTACAAAAAAAGAACAGAATGAGAGAGAGGTTTTTAATTGATTGCCCTAATTATTATGCACTTTTCTGCTCTGAATAATGGCACATAGGACTGGATTTGGGAATGCGGAACATTTTTTGAGAGATTTTTCAAATTGATTTCCTGTAAGGAACAGAGAGTGGGCAAAAGGCAAAAATAAATGATTCAAATGAAATCTGCATGATGAGCCAAGAACCAAAATTGAAATTTCCATTGTGAAATCTTTGTGTGCAAAATAAAACAAAGGTTTTCCTGAGCGCATATATGTAAATGTAAAGATATAATTCAGATTCAGAATGGAAAATGTTTGCGCATTTTATGCCTAGTGTGAATTTACAATTGTTGTTGATTTTTCTTGTAAGCTTCAGATATTGGCGTAGTGGCCCATTGCAGGTCCAAAAAAGACGAGATATTTTTTCCCCTTGCAAAAAAGTGCATTTTGGTCAAAATTCAGAATTTGTGTTTGTATACATATGTATGCAAAAAAGGATGGGATGACAAGGGAAACCCGTAAATAATGGAAAAGTGTGTCGATCTGTCTACAACAGAAAGCATGACATTCACTCTTTGAGCAATTTAAGAAAAAGAATCAAAAAGAGTTCGTTCAGAGTGTTTTGGGCAGTTTTGGACATTTCCCGGACAAAACGTTTTTCCCATCCCACTGGGAAAAACTTGTGGCTGGGAAAAACCCCAACACTAAAAAAAGTGCATTTTGGTCAAAATTCAGAATGTGTGTGTGAATACGTAAGCAAAAAAGGATGGGATGACAAGGGAAAACCGTAAATAATGGAAAAGTGTGTCGATCTGTCTACAACAGAAAGCATGACATTCACTCTTTGAGCAATTTAAGAAAAAGAATCAAAAAGAGTTCGTTCAGAGAGATTAAAGTAACAATGTAACACTGTTTATATTTATTTATTATTTGAAAATCAACATTTCTTGTGCACTTTCCTCCTCCTCTTTGCAAGTTTCCTTTGACTCAAAGAATTGAGGGATCATTCATAAAGTACGTAACACTTTTCTGATTCACCTAATCATGTCACACTTTTCCTAATTTACATGCTCCAACTTTCACCCGAACCGTTGTATACTTCATGAACGCCCCCCAGAAAAAAGCTTTTGTTTATCTTTTGAAATAAATTATTTGTTTGAAAAAATTGTTTGACCTGAGTGTGCCGTTTGGTAAATAATGCACACAAAGTATACAAATACAACCTGTTTTTTTTCTTTCGTTAATTGTTTTTTTTCACTCAGTTTCATTTTCATTCGATACGTCCATCTTCAATCTGCATCCTTTTACCCATCCAATTCAAAAATTAGCGCTTTAAATTGACATACGATGCGACCAATCACAATCGTCACTACTTCCCTTTCTTTCGCGCGCAAAATCCTCTTCCTTCAAAATAAAGGGGAAATGTTCCGACGATTGACGATGGTGAATCGAAATGCGCTTCTGCGTTTGAAATGAAAAGTGAATCATGATTACGATTATACCGGCATTTTTTGGCATTGTTTGCAATACGTGTTGCCTTCCATTTTTGCACATAATTCACCTTTGATAAACAATAAAAAAAACTTTCTGAGAATACGAATACCCTATTTTTTCGGCTTGTTTACTTGGCCTGAATCGAATTCGAATTACTCTTCTTGTGCACAGTCAAGAAGAACGGGCCCAAACCCAAACGAAACTCATCAAATACAAATTTTGGCTTCTTTTTTTTTAGCCATATTCAGAATGAACTTAGCAACTTTGTATATGTGTATAAAAGATTTTGCAACTCTGCTGCATCTCCAACAGTGAGAGTCGAGAGTCCCCTAATTTGTCAAACTCATGCCCATTGTTGGTCCCTTCAATGGTCAACTTTTATTACTGCAGTCGATTGAATGGGGTCTTTGCAAAGGACCAAAAGTAATTACTCCTTAAATATTTTTAGGACAGGCCAGGAAGTGGACATGCAACTAACAACTAAAAATATATATATTCATGTCCACGCGTATTCCTTGACTGACTCGCAGTAGTTGAAGTCTGCAAACGTGTGCCAGGTAAAAACAGGTAGTCTCATGAGCTTTTTGTGCCATGTATTTATATATTTTTTGTAGTGTGGGATTGGAAATGGAAAGGAGGCATGAAATCATGAAAATCTCATCATCAGCTTGGATACGCTTCACGTTCCCTTTTCAAAGAATTCAATTACAGTTGCAGAGTTGCATATGTAAGTGTATAGTTATAGTAGGAATATTTAGGGGGAAAATATATGTATGTACTTGTCATCGGGAAGGAATTGACCATTCAATTCTTGTATTGTGGGGGCGAGGTGACACTTAAATAGAAAAAAAGGAATCAAATGATTCGACTCATTATTCAATCAAGCCGTTAGTGTGAGAAAGGGATGGCGCACAGGAGGAGACTGTTAGTAACTTGAGCGAGTCGATAAATTACTTGAAAAAATGCTGTAATATGATATTATGTACGTAGCTGAATTGATGATTTAAAAAGGTGTCTATTTTATTTGAAACTTATAGTGCCGGGATACGAAAAAGATCCCAGAATCCTGTTTTATTAAAACCAGGCATCGCAGTGGGTAATACCGAGTGGGGAATAACGGGTAGTTCCATTATTACCCACCCACCAAAATAATTGAAAAAACGGGTAATAATGGGTAATAATGGACAATATTAAAATACCCCGGAAAATTCAGTATTTTTTTAATTTTTACATTTAAGTATCCCTTCAATAATCAATAACTAATTCACTCATACAGGGTTAAGATAAGATATCTTCAAATTGTGAATAATTATTTTCAGTTACTGATTGCGACACGTCTAAATCATGGGTGCAGTAAGCCGGAAATTTTAAACTGAGTTATATATGGTACGTCGCATTGATTTTTCATTTATTGCGACTTTGACAGTCATTTTGCCGTTAAACGATACAACCGCATATGCTATCCGACAGAAGTACGGACTGACGGACAAACATATGATTAAAAATCACTCCCATACCAAATGGTTATCTATCAGCAACAGCTACGTCGTATAAACCAGTTAAGCCATTTGAAACATTTCAAAGCCTCTTTTTCCGCATCATTCAGAACAAATAAAAATGTACAAACACACATATAAAGTTAGTTTCCTTTAGTCAAATTGTCATCTTGAGTGACCGCCACACGATAGAAAAAAACGGTTGTTGTTGACAAGAGAATTGCCGTGTGCGTTGTTTGTCTCAGGAACACAACAACGCAACATCATCCCACCTTTTCTTCATACAAACTTCTGCAGATGTCACCATGAAGGAAATCAAACGTAAATATTGACAATCAAATCAAAACGAGATATACGTACAAAAAATCACACAAAATGTTGAACAATCGATTCTTGCCTTCTTCATATGGAGTCAATCGAAGCGGAAGGGAGCCATAAAAAAAAGCACTGACTGAGTGTAATTTAATTCTCCAAGTTTAAAAATAATGATGCAAAAAAATTTTCAGTCTGTCGTCTTCCATTTCCATTAAGTCCATGGATATTTAGGTTATTTAGTCATAATAATTTACGAGAAGACAAATTGGCTTTGATCATTTTTTCCTCCTTGTGGCAGCTGCAAAGACAGAGATAAAAATCTCTTCTCGATTCATGGACAAAATATGTCAAGCTTTTAATTTGCAGCCGTCTCTGAAAAAAATCTTCTTATGATGATACGATTATTATTTATGTATATGTATTGTCTTCTGTTGAGAGAGTTGAGACGGATGTGCGCAAGGCTGAATTCGTAATACCTAAATTAGCCTTTATATTACATTTCATTACCACAGCTAATTTACTTCTCAGCAAGGTAATTACATCTATTGGAAAATTATATTAGAGCCTTTTCTGATCTCATATCTGATATGATATCCCATAGTTTGACTTTGACCTTCCAACCCAAATTGTTTTGGTACTACCCACATGGGATGCCAAGACCATGTTATCATATCATTGTCTCATTCATGCATTGTTCAATTTTTCCTTCATTATTAAATAATGTTATATGACGTTATTAGTCTTAGTTTAGCTTAGTTTTGGCTGTGGAAGAATCTGTATGTAATTTCACGCATCAAGCATCTATGACACTTATTTTTTTACCTCGGAGGTGGAATCGCAGTTTGGAATATTACTCTAACTTTTTCTTCCACTTTCATACTTTTCATATTAATTAGTTGAGTTTTTTTTGAAATCTTTCCTCATCATTACAAATTCTGCATGGGTTCATCATGCCTTTAAAGCATTAAAAAACTTTCCATTTTCTCCAGAGCATAGGCGCAGAGATAGACACATAAAAAGGCATATCGACTGTGATTACGTCAAACTGGAGTAAGAAAAAGTTGCTGTCTGTAAAAGTGGCAATTAGGGACGATCCATAAAGTACGTAACGCACCGAGGGGGGAGGGGGTTCTGACAATTTTTGACACAACATGGAAACAATAACCTATCCTACAATGTATAAGAGTGTGACATGGGGGGGGTCAAAAAATCGTGTTTTTTTGCGTTACGTCCTTTATGAAAATCATCCAATACGTACAAATACGTCCAATATGAAAAAACCTGGGTTTTTGAGAAATGGGTTAAAAAAAGGTTTTAGAATCTTAGGAAAGAACAGTTTGCCTATATAAATCTTAATTTTAGGGATAGTTTTTTAATGCAGCTTCTTTTGTCACTCACTGAAGAAATGATGTACAATTTAAAAAAACGGCTTTACGAATAGGCCCAAGAGTCATATTGACACTTTCACAGACATCGACTTTTTTATATTCGCAGTTTTACGAATTCCTAGTCGATATACATATATTTTATGACTCCCATTCCCCATTCTCCTTCACTGCTGTGAAGCCAAAAATTAGGAGGAAATTCCGGCACACAAGCGATCGTGGAGAGAGGCAGCAGAAAAAAGTCATTTAACTTTTTGTTATTATTCACATCGCTCATCCCCATCTCCACATATCCCAAATCCCAATAAACCTCGTTTTTCCACTTGATCCTTCGTAATAATCCCAACTACTCCGCAATTCGTCACAACCAACAAAAATATTCATGTGGCATATATATTTACATACATGTATATACTCCTTCATCATCAAGAGCAGAGCAAAAGTGAAAATAGTTACCAGTTACCTTATTCAGTATATATTACGAATTTATGAATATTTAATATCCCATTACCTTTCATACCTAAAATACTTTTTAAAATCTGGCCAGCTTTAAACCTCAAAAGTCATCCTGTATTCCTGGATGCAACAAGCCAGGAAAAATGCAAATTCTCCATTCTCCTCTGTCCTCCAAGTATTCACAATTCACATTCACACAGGCCTTTGAAAAGAGATGGATGACTCATGACTCATGAACCAGGAATTATATTGCATTGTGCTCCAACTCCCAACAATGAGCTGTGTAATGCAATCCTCTCCGCCAACACTAACAAGAACAACTCCAAAAATCTCCAAATGCCAAAGTTTCAAACTACATTTTGCTCTTTTCGCTCATGTGAAACTCAAAATCTCACAAAGTCTTTGGTATTCGAGCTGGCGTTTTTTTTTCAGACGTGAAAATTGTTTTTGAAAAAGTCAGAAGCAGCTCTTCGGCTCTTCATTTCTTCTTCCTGTGGTAAATTATATGTAGTGTGGGATTGTCAAAAAAAAAACTATTGTTACATGAGATAGGTATTATATATATACATACATAGTTGTTGCTGCTGCTGTTTTTTGGCCTCTGCGCTCATTGTTAAAAAAAAGTCTTCTCTTCTGTTCTTCTGTGCATGCCCGGAAAACAAGATAAACTACACACACATACATATATATTTTTTATGAGTTGTAATGTAATACAAGAAGATTAGCTCGAGAGATTACAATTTTTTTCGAGCACAGAAGAGCTGAATCTGAATGGAAAGACACAAGCGGTTGAAGCGGTAGTGGTGGTAGTGGTGGTAGGAAACGAATGTGTCTGAATTCTGAATACTGAATTACTGAATTACTCAAATGCTGAATACTGAACGTAGTCATCTAATCTCAGGCCAAATATGGAGAATTGTAATAATGTAATCATAATAATCATGGCGCACTTTTAAATTTTTCATTGTGCATCTGTTGTTTGTGTAAAAAAGTCTTCTTCGGCCAACTCTCGGATGAGTTATAGTTGTTAAAAAAATTATGTTGTTACAGCGGGCAGAAGCACCCAGAGTTAGAAAAAAAAATTATATAAAAAATGGAATGGCATGCATTGATACAGGGTTGGATATTTTCCGTCCAAACTATATTTTTCCAGTGGAATGTCCGAAACCCCAGTCTGTCCAAAACTGTCTGTGAAACTGGACAAAATGTCCAAATGCTCTTACATGTTTCACAACGCCCCAACCATTGAGGTTTTTTCCTTTTTTATGGTTATGGGGGTTTTGAATAGTTTTTCAAGTAGCTAAGTTTTGTTAGAGTCCAAAATGATATTTATCTTGGTTTTTACCGGTATTTATTCATTTAGTGTTTTTTTCCCAAATCTAATACTTAAAGCATCATTCATATCCAAACTGGAATTCGAAGCGTTTATTTGAAAATTAGCTCTAAAGGCCGCAATTCACAATTACAGTTTTTTTGTGGACGTCTCTCTGGCATTGTTCAGAAATTCAGGAATTAATGTATTTTTTCCTGTTTTGAAATCCGTGTTTGTGACAGCAGTAGCATCAGCGGATATGCTAAAGAAGAGGAAGGAAAGATGATAAATACAACCGTGTTCTTCCATCGGGGATATGCATGTTTTTTATGTACATACCAAAAAAAATCCTGTTCGTTTTTTAATTATAATCTGCACAGTTTCCAAAGAAGGAGGAAGTTTAAATAATGTGCTTACATATATTTTCTCCTGAATGCTGAATGCTGAATGGAGCCAGAAAAATTCACAATGAGAGATATATACATTCAGACATATGTACTAAAACTTTTTTAGGAAAAAAAGAGAATGAATGAGCAAGTGAACACAGAGAGAGAGGGAACCTTATTCAGGCACAGTTCTAGATGACATGATAATATGTAATAATAACGATGAGGATGATGATGACATGATAATGTGACTCAATCGTGATCAACTGTTCTGTCCCTATTGTCGACGTCGACAGAGCTAGATATTTTTAGGCGCACGCACTCAATTCATAGAAAAATCCTTTTTTTCAACCGTTTCATTCATCACATTACTATATAAATACATAACAGCAGTGCAGTTATTATTTTTAGAATGAGAGAAAGAAAAATTATCTGTCAAACTAGAATGGAAAAATGACTCTTTGCATATATGTAGGTATAAGAAGAATGGAGCGTATATTGTATATGCAAGTTTTTCCGATTGCCATTCCATGTTATGGCTCATTGCAGAATAAAAAAAAAATATGTAATGGAGCGAATAATGGCGTATATACGGCAAACGAACGGCTCAGTTTAGTGACCGTCATTACATCAAAATAAAAAAAGATGTGATTGCAATCAAAGTCAGAATCAAGTGTATCGTCAACTTGTCGACATCGGCCAATAATTTGAATATCGCGAGCGGAATGGACATTCCGATGCGTGCATGAAATCAATGATGGACATAAAATGTGAAGGTAATTTGCACATGGGAATATTAAGCATTAGGTCGCAGCTTGAAGTTTGCAAAGATTTTGCTTAAATAAATAAGATCAAACAAAAAAAGTTAAATTGTATGTAAATCAAATATTAATTTACAGTTTAGTGATTAATTTTGTACCTAAATATTGAGCTGCATTTTGGGAATTTTTCTTCATTATTTAACACCCAGCCAAAAAAATTAAATAATAATTAGGTAAACCATAAAATTAGCTCCATTTATTGATAGGTACAATGAACTATAAAAAAATGCCTGACTTTTTGAGACCTTTCTGTCTTCTTGGCATCACCTAAGCTAAAGCAATTACTGTGAACTACATAAATTGTAACTTTATTTTTCTTGGCAAATAGTAGACGTACGTATATATAAAATTCGTAGTTGAATGAGCATCATTGTATGGTATGCAATCCCATTTCTCATTTCATTTCATGTTTCATGAGTTTTTTGTCTTCCAGGTAGATACAATTAGGTAAGTGAACACACACTCACGTGCACACCTTATCGCCATCGCTCTATAAGAATTGATTTTTTTATGTTGATAGATTTTATGTTAATTGTGCTAATGACAAATTGCAATGGGCTTCCTTGCCTCAACCAAAACCGTGTGAGGAGCATTGTTGCAACTTCAAGTGGAAAGATTATCTATTGCCACGTCGTGATTGACTGTAGGGACTTTTGACTTTATGGTCGAAACCTAGATGTATGTTCCTTTTTTTTAATTATTAATCATCATATAGTAAATACCTACCGGTTGCGACTAATTGTGCACTATTCTTCACAATTCACAACTCGTACAATGAGATAACCTCAAGCCACCACTACCACCATGTAGCCCTATTTAAAGGGTGTTCATTTAAGAAGGATACGGGAACTGTTCATAAGTGCTGTCGAAGGCGTGAATGTTGGTTTTGTATCTCTCGATTAACAGTCTAAAAGTTTGTACTATACGCATCAATCCTTTATAGCCTTCATTTATATATTTTTTATTTTGGGGTTCGTAAAATGTAAAAGGCTCGAAAAGAGAGAGAGAGAGAGAGATGTGTGCCACCATTCACTCGGGGAGACCACGAGAACGTGAAAAAATGTCCATTCTAAATCACCAAAAACAGTGTACATACTCAAATGTACCTATTTTGCGTGTGTTCAATTTTGGCGAATCCCTAAATTAAATGCAATTTACTTTTTCTTGTGGATATTTTTTTCATAGTTTTAGCTCAAAAACCAGATGTACATTCTATGGAGTTCTTTCTTTTTTTTACGCTGACCTTAGCTCATTTTTTGGGGTAAAACGTAGTTTTGATTTCTTACTAAAGGCCAATATCAGTGACTCACTGTCTTTCAAATGACTTTCTCATTTCGCATTGATCATCTCTCTGAGAAACACGTGAGTATTTTAAATATAAATATTGCCCGTAGCGTTTAAGATCGATTGATCTGCAATCAGTCTGAACTCGATGATCCGTGATCCTGAAAACGTCATATTTACAATGTATGTATTACCTGTTGCCCAATAATAATAATAACACAATAGCAGGTCTCTTGTCCCTTCATATCATACTTATCAACTTAAACTAAACTCCCATTTTTTGTGACGGACAGGATCATGTCAGCACATAGTATTGGAGTTAGTCACCTTCATCATCAACTATCAGTCTCACCAAAAAGTATTACGCATTGTCATCATCGTCACCATTTATTTTCACTTCTTGACTGGTGTAACTGTAACGGCAGGGAGCCTGCATGGCTACAGACCTGATACCTGTGTTATGTCATACAATTACAATATATATATCCAATCCCTTCATATTTTTTTCTTAGTCCTGTGGCGTGTGGCATAACGCCTGCTTCTCGTTCTCGAACCCAAATTTAGAACAGTCGATCAAGATTGATTGTGTCTATGTATATTAGTATATTTTTTATGTATCGGTATTTCTATTTTCAATATGCAATATGTGTAACTAAAAAAATTCCAACGGTACAAAAAAATCAGCAGTACCAGTCGAGTCTACCATTCGAAATTTTTTGAGAGAGAAAAAAAACTCGTGCAGCACAAAATTGCATTCATGCGCCAGATTGCACATTCACGTGTAAAAAATCTCTAACCATTCTTTTGTTCCTATCGATCACGTAATATTGCTTTTGTCAGTCTCAGTTTGTCAACAAGACGTTAGAGAGAAAGAGAAAAAAATTGACAGGCGAAAAAAACTTTTTCTCTCGATATATCAACAATCAACTATGAACATATATTTATAAGGTAGTTCTCTCTTGCACCATATGAAGTCTCTTTAGGCATAAATACGCAAGATTTTTTTTACTGACAATGGAGGTCACTCTTTAATACAAGTGGGATTCCATTTTTTTGCCCTGATCTCAACGAATTCGAATTCTACACATTTTTTTACATAGGAAATGCCTGCTAAGGGAAAAAATTCGCACACAATATTTGCAACATCTGTATATGCCAAATTACGCAATGTAGAAATAGGCCTTTGTTCTATTGAAGCGTGCGCGTGCATATCACATTCTACTGATGCATGAAAAATGTTTTCATCTGCTGTTGAGCGGTGCTGGTTTCAAATTTTTTCGCGCTAAATTCGAATTTTAAATTTATTGCGCTTTTAAGACTGCCTGAAGATCAAATAGATGTAAAAGCACAATTATAAATCCTATGAAAGCGAAATGTACATGCCGTGATTATTTCAAGGGTTTTAAAACAATAAAATTAAAATGGATATAAATCCAATTAAAATAGCTGATTTATTTCATGAAAAAGTGAAAAATGAATTTTCAACATATATTACTAACCGGGTAGCCAATGAAAGTGAAAATCAAATCGCACAACTACTCTTTAAAAGCTTTCAAAAAATTTGCTTTGAATATGATACCGAGGAAGATTGCATAAATGATTTCGGTAAGTATTTAACTATGTTCACATTTTACCTAATTCCCTGCTGCTATTTACTGGATTTTTCATAATTCTAATTCTAATTCAAATTCTAAAGACGCGGAAAAAGATGCTCCTTTGAATAACAAAATACAAAATCACATATCCGTCAAGCAGAAAGCAGCGTGCGTTAAATTCATCGACAGTCATCCCAACTACTCATTCTGTTCGATTAAAAGCAGATTTCGATTTTTCAAATCACCAAATTACTACAAAATATTCAAAAATCATATACAAAATGGTGGATCCTTCAAAGAAATTACAGAAGAAATCAGACGAAGTACATTTAAAAAATTCTGCGAAGCCAGGGAGCAACATGCTTGTATCCATGACCGTGATATTAAAAGGTGGGCTCTTCAAAAAGCAGCGGAATTCCCGACAGTGAAAGGAAAATTTTCCGCATCAAAAAATTGGATCCACAAATTTAAAAAGAAACACCGTATCTCATCTCGAAAAGTTACAAAAATTGTAAAAAAACGCCACCTAGCCAGTGAAGAAGAAATTCTTCAAAATGCAGAAAACTTTAAGCAAGAAATTCTCCAGCTTCAAAGCGAATATGATCTGAAGAATATTCTGAACACTGATCAGATTGGCTGTACGTATGAATACGCGTCAAATCGAAGCCTAACTTTCACCGGTGAAAAATTTGTTTTAGGCTCTGCATTTTCTCCGAAGAACTGTCTCACTCACTCATACACAGTACAATACGTAATTAGTGCGGCGGGAGAAATTATCGGTGATGTATTCGTGTGCCTGCAGGAACCAACTGGAAGACTTGGCGATAATGTCCAGAAAAAAATATTTGATGCTCCAAACTTGACTGTGACATGTAGTAAGTCAGGAAAGTTAACGAGTTCACACGTCAAATTTTTTCTCGAAAAAGTTGTAAAACCGGCGGTGGAAATGGAGAAAAAAGTTTTGTACATAATAGATTCTTGGTCTGGGCAGATCAATCCGACATTGTATGAAACTACTTTTGAGGGGACACAAACCGACTTCAAAGTTAAAATAATTCCGGGTGGTTGCACACCCTATGTTCAACCACTTGACGTATACTTTAATTTACAATTAAAATATTTGATAAAAAGATTCTTTGACCAGGGTCACGTTGTCAATGTTCAAATGACATCCCGGAATTGTAATTTAAAATTACAATCGTTAATACACTTTCTCTTGAGGGCTCCCGTATTTAAGCCCATGATACAGTATTCTTTTGTAAAAGCTGGATTGATAGATATTGAAAGAGAATATTTTGATAACGCGAGAGACGTTTGCTTCAAATTTCAGAATTCGCATTG
>JAHZMY010003162.1:0-10947 GCA_027743915.1 Seira sanloemensis | reverse complement strand
TAAAAATGCTGGAAGCACATCTATCTATTCCCTTCACGCTCACATAAATTCAATTGAATTCGTCTGAAACAATAGCCCGATTCGAGCAGATAAAGGATACCCAGGTGGTGTGTAGTGCAAGTCGTGGCATTGAAACAAATCCAAAGCAATAAAAGATCAATCGCAAAGAGATGAAACTAGAACAGAACAAAACTTTTCTGAATAGAAGGCGTGTTTACAGTCATAATTACGTCAGAAATCGATTAATGTATGATACAATGAAATGGACTTTTAATAACAACTTTCTATGCGTCCAGCGACGTGTCTGTACTTTTTTTCACAAAAGCGCGTCTCATACATATATCTTTCTCAGGTCTATTCTTCGAAACTCCTTTTTCTTCATTGAAAATGAAACAAGAGAGCGTATTTGCATATGAATGGGCATACAGGATAGAACCACACCATAAAACGTAATAATAAGGATATCAAGAGCAGGACGGGGTTAGTAAACTGTGCATTTAAAGCAATGATTAGCTCAGCAGTAAAAAGGCCACCATCAACGGAAAAGAAGTGGTGCAGTGCACTGAATATGTAAAATATTATTCAGAAGAAGAAAATAGACCAACCGAGTCAATTCATAGAGGACAACGCGACGACCACATCAGCACACAAAAATCCTTTTTCCAAACTAGCTATTCTGGATTGCTGTAAACAACCCGGTAGTTGTCCGGTCGTTTTTTTTGTGTTGTGTGGTTTTTTCCAAACAATAGGAACATAATAGTAATAATAATTCAAAGGTATAATAAGTCCACCTGGGATAAACTCACTTTCTCGGTTCTCTTCGTATACATGTGTGAGTCAGAGAATATAAGTAGAAAAGAGTGAGTCTGGTTTCCATTCTGCCTATGAACAAAAGAGGGATAAAGGAAATCTGAGAGAGAGAGAGAGAGAGAGAATAAGGGACCACCAGCGATGATTAAGATTCACAGAGAATATTAGTTATGTTATGAATAATAAGAAGAAAGACGTAATATATTTCAAGACTTTTTATATATAATATTTTTTAATTTCTGTATTACATATGCACATTTTTGTACCAGTTTACCATTTTGAATAGATTAAGGGAAAAGTGAGGAAGAGGTCCAACGAAAGAATGAGTCCACCACAAACAAAAGTCCCTGACGCTACGCCATAACCATCAACGTGAGGTAGGAAGTCCCTACAATAGATTAAATAGTGTCGTTCCGCGATGCAAGGTAGCTGCCCATCGTTGTGAGCTACGTCAGGTATTTTACTCTTTTATGACAATCGTAGTTCATCTACTTTTCTTATGACGCTTTTTAGCTGCATTCAGAATGCTGTCCAGTGACACCATGGTGGTAAGATATGGGATATGACCGAGGGAAAGAATATGTTACGACTGCTATTCACACACTCGGACTCGAGTCATTCAAGCCATGTAGCTCCTTTACTTGAACCATTATGTGAAATAAAAGTTGACGGGGGAATGAAATGTGTTATTGCTCCAGTCTTGCATCCTTTGCTCTATTTTCTACCATATCTGACTCGACATCTACGCTCAAAAGCCACAAAAAGTTCTTCTTACAAAATTTTCTTATCTCGGAGAGAACAACTAAATTTCCGGCATAAATAGTAGGAATCACATTGATGTCAGAAAGTAACGTGTTTTCTGGACAGAAATATGAGAAAAGTCAAAGTCTCACGAGATGGAACTCGCGGCTTGTCTTGTTACACATTCCAGCGAAATGATGAGCCTCTCAAAAGCTTAAAAAATGAATCATTACTCGTCATTACAATTTCATGTTGAAGTAACAAAGCCAGAGTATTATGCACATATATAATGAGCTCGCATGGAATCCTACAGCTCCATCGACTTTGATTCGTTTTGTGCTGCTAAATAGAATTGGCTTGTCCTTAGACTTGTTTTCTACTGCTCTTCAGCATGTAAGAGCAGGCTTGATCATGAGTTTGAGCTCAATAAGACCATATAGCCACCACATAAAAACATCTTTTATGATTACAGCGTTCCTGCACATCACTTCATTTTCTACCTCGTCGGGGTCAGCGCACTTGTAACTGCTCCTTGATTTCTTACCTGTCCATATATATAACATCTTTGCAGCCAGGTCCAAGTGAAAAGGAGGGTGATGGGCTTCTTCAAAATGAGACTCATTGATCTTGTATTAAAATCGCTTCACCGACGAAAAAGCTTCTGATCAAGCATAAAGGGCGAGCATTAAAGGCCACCGCTTCAGAAAGTCAAATCCTTCATAATTTACCCTCACAGGGAAACAGAACATTTATGTGTAATCTTCAAAAATCCCATTAGACCCGTCAGTAATGTGCAAAAATAATAATATTTTGGCATAAATTTAGGCAAACAGACAGCAAGTACGGACCTAATCCTGTTAGCCATAATTGAAAAAAAGTCTACGAAAAGGGAGATTTCGTTCACGCTGGATGAAGTGGCCATAAACTACCTTGAAAATGAGAGATGAGTTCGGTAGGGCATAATACGAGCTTGTACATATATATGTAAAGGTGACCTAGCTAAACATGAACACTTTAGTAATGAGTCGTATGAAGAAAAGAGATTTTTTGTCTCCTGCAGGGTTTCAAAGGTTGAGCCATGTAAAGCACTGTACACCATATCCCTCTCTGAAGTTAATTTGTGACGACTTGAGACATTGGTAGCTTAAGTATTTTTAAGTAGAAAAATAAATATAAAGTGATGTAGTTTCTTTGAACATGCCATTATCTCCTGTTTAGCATGCCTCAGGTGACATCATGGGACATTATTGTGAGTTAAAAGGAGTAACACGAATATTTCTCTAGAAACTTAGTAGACATTCAAATCGCCAAAACGTAAAAGACAAACATTACGATCACATTTCGTACATTATTGTACAAATAACGGCTTGTCATGTCTCAAGCATTTTGTGAGCCAGGGTAGAACAAGGTATCTCGTCGTACACGAGAGGGACGTAAAGTTGTCCTTTTTATCTGTACATCGATCTAATGGATTTATTTGTTTAATAAGTCATTGAATTCACAATTTTCTTGTTTCAGCACACAACGAGCGAGTACACTTTAGAGTGCAGAAAAAAGTTTTTGCTAAAGTATGATTTAAACTTATTTTGCAATTTGAATTGTCGTCCGAACCTGCGAGACTGCAGGTGACTTGAAATTAGGACTTTAAGACAATGATTTCACATTCAATTAGCATTCTTTTCCAAGATGTGGGGGAAGAGATGACTTCTTCACAACTACATACCAAGAAGGTAAATTCAAAGTCTTTCTGCATGCAAGGCAAATATAAAAGTTGAAGACTTTGTTGATTTTGTTATTAGTAAATCTATAATTTAAGCAACATTTTAAACTAGAGCAAAACACTGTGAAAGAGAGAGAGAGAGAGAGAATAGAAGAGTTTAGTTTTACGTGGGCCTCCTCCGACCTGACCAATTCTCTATTTTTATGATTTGCATAATATAATGCACATAGCACATCTCCGCATAAGAAATGAGCTCATCATCAACATTTTCTTCAATGCATGCATGAGCAATAAGTTAAGTATAAAAAGGTTCAAGAAACAAACAAACCAATCCAATCACGACCAATTTGCATTCTTTTAGCATGAATCCAATCAAGGAAAGCAGAGGGGAGAGAGATGAGGAGATGAGATGAACTTGAAATCTGGAATCATTTCATTTCCCACGATCTCATTAGTTTTTTTCCTCTGTAGTACAATTTGTATCTGCTCGACTTTATTGAACCAAAAAATATAATATATTTTTACCATTTTTATACAAAAAAATATTTGGTATTCATGTAGATTAATTCCGTGGTTTCTTTACTCTTCTTCGGAGGTAAAACTTTTATTAACTTTTTATACGTACGTGTGTCTAGTCTCTCTCTCTCTCGGACGCACGTCGTCGTGCTCATCTGTATCATGATCTTGAATAACTGCAGTTTTACCTTGCATATTTTTACCTGAAAAATGAAATGTTTTTGATTGCGAGCAGATATACATACACAGATTTTGATGAGGCTGACCCACACACATCGTTTGATGATGCAAAAGTATAGCAAACTTGATTGCCTGCTGAAATTGAGGTTTCACTAAAAGTCTGTTATTTTGACTTGAAAAGGGCTGTATTTAAATTATGATCATGAGTTACAATCTCGTTTTACAGTCCAGGTCAAAGTCAGTGCTCCCTAATGTACTAAAAATAATGTCACTGTAAATGTAAATACACTATGCATGTACATTTTGTGGGATGCATTACCTACAACCTTTATCTGCCATCTTAAGAGACACTAGAATGCTGTTAATCTCTATGCAAAATCTTAATTGTTTTGAGTGAAAGACACAAAAAGGAGAAGACAAAGTTTCATATGTCTCACGCATACGACGGTGCCTACATTTGAGGGAAATTGTAGCCAATATCTTTTGATGATAGGGTTGTGTGATGTTCATTTATCTTTTTCGGGATAAACACACACTGGCCTACACGACAACATAACTCACAGTCGTCGTAAGTCAGAGGAAATTACTTGGCAAGGAATGCGATCAAATGGTTGGATAAAAAGGAGCTCTTCGTCTCATCCACAAAAGCTGCATATGTGTATTGGCGTATGGTAGTCGCAACCTTTTAATTTCGTATTGAGATAAGCAGCCAAGCTGCAGATTTTAGTTAGCATTTAGCTTGTTCATCTGTCCAAAGTAAAATATCGGTACAAGCCGGCTCACTTCTAGACATCATGGTAATTCCTCTTAACTGCAAGTAAAAAATATGCGCTTTGAACACGCACCTTTTTTTCTAGCTCGTACCCTGTAAAAAGTATGCATCCACACAATATTTTACGACACAAACTTATCTATTCCCATTTATCTGAGGGAATTTGTGCGAAATTAATGCGCTAGTTTGGGAAGTAAGGTGCCCGGGGAAATCCATAATCCCGCTGGTGGAAAGGGAACAAGATTTTTTTTTCGTCGCGTGATAATATTAACGTTCATTTAAATTGACATTGAAAACAAACACAGTATCAAAGCAAATATGTAAGAAGGGCTTATATGGGCTTGTGCAAAGTGAAAATTAATCCGCTTTTCGAGTTCTTCATTGTTTTATATTGCTCCTGTCAGAAGACACAACAGGTTTCCCTTTATGCGGATCTTTTTCCCTTGTCTCATCCTTAGTTTACATATGTTTCAGATCAGAACGGAAAAATAAACATATCGCGTATGAAACCCTCGCCTTCATAACGCAGAAAGTTTACAGGTGTGCAGGGAAATTGAATGTGAGTCTTGAGTTACCCGCAGATGTTAACATAATTATCGTTAGATCTACATTATTAGCTCGATTTTTATAGAGGGCAAGTTTTCACCAAAACCTATATACATGTTTTAATGCTCTTTATTGCTACAGTTGCTTTCCCAATAAAGATGCGCATATGAAAGCAAATAAGCAAAGATACGTACACAAAATTCATGGGAAAAACCTTTGTAATCACATAGTGGTCATGAATTTATATGTTTTAGCAAGTTGAAGTACAAGCGCTTTTATTTAAGTCCATTTCCACCTGCTGCCCGTGAGATATGGCTTTGGAGCACATGCCACCTTTGTTCGGAGGACAAGGCAGATGTAAAGATGCCATGAAATAACATGAACTGGTTTCAAGATAAATAGGAACACATTGAGCAAATATTATTGTATTATTGTTGTTACATGTTTCTCTGTCCGCTTTACAGTTTTACTTAAATAAGCAACAGGTGATCTCTTTGATAGGGATCTGTGTGTGCTCACATCAAGTGTAATTTAGTGCGGCCATCACCGAAAATTGAATTACCCTTTGAAACAACAGGGATTCCTCTCGTATCAAGAACAATTTATCGAAATATGTACAATGTAAGAATTTATTTTCTATAATGTGAAGAGAGGCGAGCGAGCATCATTATTGTTACCATTATTGCCACAAGCGATTGGCGAAATGAATGTCATATTTTTTATATCGATAAGCCACACGATATACGAGCTCTCCTTTGGCGTGAAGCCAAGAGCTTAAAAGAAGTGATGATGATACAATGCTCTCTTTTGCTCAGAGATGAAACCTGGGGCAATAATTTTTCATTTTACTCATCTACCTCCCACATCAATACATTTTGCATTGAAATCACGTGTATTAACAACAACAATGGCAGAGATCACATGATAATATTGTGGCAGGAGGAAATCATCACTTCACATAATAATCAAGCAAGATGCGGTTTGACAACGGCCAATAATCAAGAAATGATTTAATTATTACACTTGTCCACATAAATCATATCATATCAAGTCAATCCATTTTTGTGAACCACCGTGATCGCACGAATCCTCAATCAATCTCTCTTTCTCAAAGCTAAAAAGAAAATACATTTTTTTCTTGATTGTTAATTATTGCAGAAAATGAATTCATTATTTCACGATCTCAAAAAAAGATACATATTTAAAAAAATATTATTTGATAACGCACGCACAACTTAAATGGAGGTAATCAATGGACTATTTCTATCCCATTATATTACCATCATGTCAGCAGGACACCTGAGCTGCGATGGCCCAACTTTACCATCAAACATTTAATGCAAGGCCTCCAATCAAAGCCGTTTTCTTTGATTTTGCTGCTTTGAAAATGGCGTCATCATTAAAGCTGTGAGTGTGTGTATATATGGCATACCTCAATAAAGCATAGTGGAAAAGATGCCGTATCAGATAACAAAGATCGAGAAATTATACGAAATGAAAAAAGTATCAGCTTCATCGTGGTAATAACGCTCACTATAATGCATTATGGAAAATTACGATCGGCAACTAGCTCGTAAAGGTTGGATCTTAATTGTTGTCACAAATCACGATAGTTTTTTGTACGCTTGTACTTTATCTATTAAATATCTTGTAGGTTAGCTAAACTGACCAGTAATAATAAGCTTCCTGAATTTACTATATTTAGCTAAAGGGTATATAGGATTAGGAGATGAGCTCATAGCAGGCTAAGAGAGAGCTCTTAAAGTCTGTTAAAAGTATTCCTTGCACACCACCAGATAAGCAATGTATTTAGGTATGTATAGGTATCGAGTAATAGATTAACTTTGGCTGTATCTCCTTGCCTGGTTTTCCTTGAGGACCATTTTCGTTTATGATTTTGATCGCCTTTTCTGTAGCAAAACGATTCGTGTACGAGACTACTCCAAGAAAATGTTAATTATGATTTTTATTGTGGTCATCAGGTGAAGATAATTTCCTCTCATTATCTCTCGGAATTATCTCTGGTGTTTGCTCAAAATGCAAATTAGCAGTAAAAATGAATATATTGCTCAAAATCGTGCACTTTCTGAAGGTAACGTTTTGTTGGACCATTTACATTTGAGAGATTTTATGTGTTAGATTCTTCTTACACTATTACAGATCCTTTGCATTCTTTGAATCTCTAAGGCCACGTGTGAGGAATCTGACTCAGAAGAAAGAAACTTCCAGCCAGGCAAGAGCACAAGGCAGATTTATTATTTCGATGATGTATATTCTACATTTGAATTGTGTGAGGATTCAAAAGTTATTGCTATCATTTGGCGTACGATCTTTTTGAAAAGTGGATGTAAAAAATGTCAGAGGAAATTGTAGGAATGCGGAGCATATAAATGTGAAAAAATATTTCCCATTTAACGTTAAATGCTTGACATATATTACAGACTGAGCTCGGACTGACATCGACAACCCCTGTGCCCTCATCATAATGGCCCCATGCTAGGCTGGCAAAGTGTAAAAAACATGGCCCGATAACATGATACGATACGATGAGTTAGTTTCATTTTCAAATCCTGTCTAACATTTTACCTCTATCATCAGAAATACCCTTCATTCCAATCGTTGGTATTCTAAAAGTGTAAAAAACATGGCTCGATAACATGGACGATACGGATGAGTTAGTTTCATTTTCAAATCCTGTCTAACATTTTACCTCTATCATCAGAAATACCCTTCATTCCAATCTTCGGTATTCATGTTTTAGGGAAAATTGCAAAGAAATAATTGTGCACAGTTTCATACATTTTTATGTAGCTTGGTCTTGTCTTCGTGGTGGGGTGCGTATATTTTAAAATTTTTGGCATGTGAGACATTTTAATTCCCGCTAAATTATTCCAGTTTTGCCAAGCTGTGCATGCACACACACACAGACAATCATACATTTTTGCCTGCCGTTAGAATTAACTTATTTTTTTCGTAAATTAGCCAAGTAAAGTGGCACAAGACTAAAGTCAAGGAATCGTCACGAATTGCTCCGCAATAAAGAAGTCAATTCCTCAAGACGTTTTCCATTGCTGCAGAGAAATTTTATTTACTTAGCAAAACATATAATCACACAGACCCCATAAAAATCAAATAACGCAAGAAATGGTTTGAAACACTCCTTTGGGTCCCTTCAATTGTCCACTTGTCTGCAAGACAAATAGCCCAATATTGTGAAATGGCAATAAAGGGCAAGATGATGCATGAGGAGAAACCACAGCCACCGACAGATAATATAGGAGTAACGTGCCACAACAATAATAATCCTAATCGGTTATTTGACTAATAGCTTTGGCTTCATCATCCATTCCGAACGTTGAGGAAACACTTCATGATCAGACTTGCCCGTATTCGTATTTTTATGACTTACCCACATTTCACATCATCGCAGATTGAATTTCAAATACACGCCTCTAACCGCTTCATCTCTTCCTTTAAGTAGTTCACTTTTTCATAAAAAAATCGAAAACATTTATTGTGCCATTTTGGTATGTTCCCCGCCATTACGAACTCACACTCACAAGACACACTCCACTACAAACTTAACGCTCGCTCCAAACAAATTTCCCATTGACTTTTATATTGGCACGCAATTTACAAAGCCTTTCTTCTTCTCATGGGTTAAAGGTCAGGTCCTTTATGCGTGAACATTTTTCATAAGCAAAATTGGTGATAACTATAGACCTCATTCATCCGCGCCAGCAGTAGGTATCATGCTTTGGTATCTCCACTTCATTGGATTTTTTTACAGAAACATCATTCGAACAGAGTGCATCAATCACTGCATGTACAAACTATAGCTGTCTGGCAATATCCTATTTACTTTGTACCGATTTTCCCTTTTGTTTTCGAAGGCGGCTTGACTCATTGCCTCATGGATGCGCTCTCGGGTCACCCATTCGACTTCAATAAATGTAAAACAAATTGTTATACGCTTCATTAAATTTAAAAACTAGTGAGAACTCACCCCNTGCGCTCTCGGGTCACCCATTCGACTTCAATAAATGTAAAACAAATTGTTATACGCTTCATTAAATTTAAAAACTAGTGAGAACTCACCCCCTAAATAATAGGAAAAGGAATGCTTATACTTACATATACGCGCATTCTCTACCCGATAAAAATATTTTTCCTTCAAAATTAAAAATTTGAACCTGAGTCATGAAGGTGAGCAATAAAAACATGCCGTTTGTATCACGGCAAGGGGCATAATGAATGGGGACTAAAAAAGAAAAAGTAAATTGACTCAATCTTACTACCATATTTTCTCTTTCTTTCGTATTTTCTCACAAGCTATAAGAGATCATGGGCATAATGGGTTTTACAGTACGATGCAAGTACATTACGAGGCTCATGATTAAGCAGTAAAACTTTTCTATTGAAGTAGCAACATTTTATTGTCTTTCTAGCATCATCACCATCAATTACTACGTTTTGTCAAACGGTAATGACTGGTAATAGAGGGAATGGGAAATGGGACTTTCTTTGACATTTATGCCTCATGTGGGTGGGTGGCAGTCTCGCATTCTCCTTGGAGGGACTCACATAAAATATGTAGAATCATGAAACCAAGATGGTGTTAGAAAAAAAGTTTCAAAGTTGTTTCTCAACAAGACTCAGACTTGATTTCATCTTTCGATTGAAACTGGACTTTATTTTTTTTCTTTTTTCTGGAAAATGATTTTTACTCGAATTCACGCAGACTTGGTCTTGCCATATAATTTGAAAAAGTCAAAGATTGTCCATCAAATCCGTGATTACACATTTTTCGCAAGAAAAACAAAGTCGATGGACGAGTTCGTGTTGTACCATAAGCTCGATTACTCATTTCAAAAAAAAAACAACCTGAGCATCCATATTTTTTACACTTTTTATTAGTTTGACGACTGACAAGTTGAGATACCTCTTTTGATCCGTAGGAATTACACTAATGTTTACCGGTCTTCTCTTGTTCATGCCGATACAGACGCGCTCTTGTCCGTCCTCAGTATTTATCACTATTTTTACATTTAGGCATACACGTAGAAAACGTGCCCGCAATAAAACATAAGGAACAAGAATCAACTCTGACGTGCCTTGTAGACCACATTCCTCGACGATATAGATTCTGAAGCTCGTTATTCCCTTCGTTTGTCGGAGGATTGAAAGGCTTAAATTAAGTTGGTGCGAGACAATGCTCATAGAGCAGATAGACCAAATAGCAAAAATGCATAATGCCTCAAGATTTATGGCATATTTTTTCCTGCACGATGACGATCATCTTCATTTATTTTTTTTTGCTACAATTTACCCCAAAATTATGATTATTCAACTTTTCTTAATCTGTTTATTTCTCTTTACGTAACAATATAAAAGCAAATTCCTTTTGTAAGTGAGAAGGAAAACACGCAACCTTTGGAGCACACAAAGGCAATCACAAATCAGAAGAGCAACCTTTATTGCAAGGTCACTATATCATCATTATCCACGTAGAGGTTATATCTTCTGGTGCAGCAGTAGTAGTAAATCTTTTTGCTCTCTTTTGCTCGCTCTTCTTCACTTTTTTTTACGAGATATTGATTAATCGTTACTCATGATTTATTGTATCAGGCCTCCTCTCAACAAATAATAACAATTCGTATGA
>JAHZMY010003161.1:0-11891 GCA_027743915.1 Seira sanloemensis | reverse complement strand
TACCCAACTTTTGCGACGTCGGGCTCAAGATCTCGGGAGCAATTCCAATCACCCAGACGACAGCTATTGAGTTCTCCGAAGTCCTTTTGACATCCGTCGCACTCGCCGTCACTGAACAACATACGGTGGCATTTCTGGGAACCAATAAAGGACTCATTAAGAAGGTACGTACTCACTATTTGTAAAAAAATGTATCAAAAATGGTTTTAAACATGAAACTTTGTTCGTATGTCGTGTGAGTGGAACTTTATGCTTAACCTAAAACCGACTGAAGTAAACTATCAATATTTTTATAAAAAAATTGTAATACCCAAATATCAATATTATTAAAGTTCTCGTATACTAGTAAGATCAATTTTGTCGAGACGGTACAGAATTTTTTTGCACGTTTTCTAACTTTTCGCAAAGCAAAAAAGCATGTTTCGTGCAAAGAAGACGATGACAGCAAAATTAAATATACCTACGCTCATTAAAGTCATTGAAAATGGATATTATGCATAGTTATGTATTGAAAACAGCAAATTTTGTAGGAAACAAATTACTTTTCATATTTCTCCGTGTTGCCCTGTATGTTATGCCAATAACACTTTTAAACCAATTAGGTCGTTTACACTTTCTTCGGGAATCTAGCCTGAGATAAAGGTATAACATAAAGTTTAGATTTCTCTTAGTGATTTCATAAAATAAACTCAAGTCTCCACTCATGTATTACGATTTTTTCTAAAAAGGTTTAATCTATCCTCACATCATATCATCAAAATTGAAGAGGTATTTTATTTTTTCAGACATATTTTATGAAGAGGATTTACGATGCGAAAATCTCACGTATATAAATGTACTGCATGGCGTGATAAAATCACTCATTTTTTGTCTCCTTCGTTTAGAAAGTAATAACTAGTTGCATGCACCACGCTTGCCACACAACTGGTTTGCTTCACAAGTATTGTGTGTCCTTTCTGGATATGTTTTTTTTTTGCATTCACAAAACTTGTAAGTACACAAGTATAACGAAGTTAACTAAAGTAAGAACACCGGAGAAGTAAGAAACGAATGAAGAGGCTTGTCTCAGATTTGGAACTGCCGTGTCGGCTTGCAAGTCATAAGCCATAGATAAACTATCATGGGAACATAGCACCACAGGATATGCATTATATATTCGCTTATATTATCTTGCTGGATTTACTGAAAGAGAAACTGATGATGTTTGAGTTGTCAGTCAGCAAGAAAGAAGCTACTTTGTATATCTTTTATTTATCATAAAAATAAGTAGCATTGTTTTTATGTTAGGCTTGCAAAGTGTTCCTACAAAGAAATCATTGCCATTTGTATGCGCAAGTATGATAAACACACCTCGGTTTGTTTGCTGCGTCCTTATTTCACGCTGAGAAGGACTTGATTCGTTAATGTTGAAAAAAACGAACTACTTTTCTCTCCAGTTATTTCAGTTTTTCACGACGAAAACTGGTTGGTCAAATACTTAAATACCTGAAACAAACATCAATGGCTAGTTTCCGATGTAAGATTGAACGAGAAGATGAATGTAAGAATGGCAGAATATATTTGTTGGTGAGGAGATCTTTGATATTTATTTATTTAATTCATGCAGTTCTGAATTCTGAAATATTTTATAATTCATCACTTTGTTAGTAATTTACCTATAGAGGAATTCGATAATGATGGGAAAAATTCCTGACTGGAGAATTAGGTTGAATAAATCGACATGAGGAAATAAACGTTTTTATCGTTTTGTAAATAATTGTGTTTCTATGCTCAATTTGTACGTTTATCTTTATGTACCTTGAAAAATATTTAAATAAACGAATGTGAAGATATTTTGGTATGTACATTCAGCGAGATGTCGCTACGATTGACTATAAAACTAAAAACGTACCCGGTGTATTATTTACAAGTTCGTATTTTTTGATGATTTTGAAATTATTTTGCCCAGGTCTCTAGTCTACTTTATGTTTGTAGAATTTCTTCTCTAATTCTAAATACAATTTCTTACCCCATTAAGTTGCAAATGCATATCTCCGTCGAAGCAGTAAAATTGTACAAATAGTAGATTGCCAATTTTATTTCATGGATTGTTGTTTACCTGATAAATAATAACTGAAGGCTTTTAGATTAATGATAATGCGTACAGAAAATTTGCAGAGTAGAAATAGATATCTAAGAGTTTCATCATGTTTCATAGGAAAGTACATTTATATCAATCGACAGCAATGCATGTATCTTAAGAACGTATTTATCTGGGTTTCTAATTGCTCACGCAAAATTTCACATTTACTGTTGTACGTGTGCCGGTGAGTGAATTAAGCTAATGTAAAGTTGGCAGTAAATAATGGAGGGACACAGGTTCATCCAATTATTCTTTATCTTGTTAATTGGGATTAATGTGTTCTGTAATTGAAAGGTACTGGCGAGGACAGGCCACATGCAACCAATAATATCAAATACGGGAAATACACAGTTGTTAGGGGATAGATCGAATCATTTCATTGATTTTTTTTATAAAATCTGGCAAAGGGCTGAAAACGCAAACGATTTCAGTATTTATTCAAGGCAATACTCCAGTTCCTGTAGAGTGCTGGTCATTAATCTTTATGCGGAAGCCTCCATGTTAATCCATTTGCTTTTTCTATCACACTTGTATCAGTTGTGGCTGCACGGCACTTACCTATAAAAATTGCATTGCTACATGCATGCACTAAAATTGTTCGTTAGTACATACATATGTTAAACCGAAAAAAACCAGGTATTACATAACACATTTCTTCTTTTTATTTCCAACTTTTTGTTTCTAGAAAGCCAGCGTTTATGCATTTAAATTTTTGTTCACATTTGGAAAAAAAACGAGAAAAAGCAGAGATAACTTTCATCCGCTGAGAGTCAACTTGCTTTTCAGCATAGATTCATATGTAGTATTCGCTATACCCGGAAAGCAGAGAAAGGAAGAGAATGATCACATTTCCTGCAAGTTTTCACTTTCTTTTCTGTAAAACCTTTCTCCTACTTAGGTTTTAATGCTGCGTTGGATCATTTATGTTCAACAATACTTAAATCCATTTTTAAACTAGTGAAAGCGGTGTTGTATAAAAAGATAAAAACTTGTGCATTATTTCAACCTTTCCCATTCTTTCTTCGCCTTTCCACCGGAGAGAATATTTGCTTCGTGCTTTCTTCCCACATAGTTTGTATCGAAATGTTAAGCGTCTCACACTATATATATATTCCTCTCTCAATTCACTCAGTTATATAAAGGAAAACAAGGCAGAGCTCTGGGAAAAGAGCACCACCATTCGTTTTATTTTCTCACCGTAGCTACCATAAAATAAAGCTGCTACTAAATTAAAAAGTTGTAGCTTTATTACATTAGCATAAAAAAGATTTTCAAAGTACGTTGGAAACAATGAATCGCAAATTCTACTTTCTTCTCTCTCTCTCTCTCTTTGCCTCTCCTCCTGTTTGGGTTATCCCTGTTTACGAGACTCTGTAGGTATGTGTGTAGGGGGATAAAATGCAAACTGATTCAGTTGATTAGAAATGAGTGGTCCGCGACGCATCTTTTCACTCTGCATTATGCGTACATTTTTTCCCTCTTCTCCCTCTTCACTTTTAAGTTAACGTAATTCCATCTCAAAGCTTTTCATTTAGATTTGGAAAGCTGTGTAAAGGGCAAAGTGGTAGAGTTGAGGGGAAATGGTGAAGGTATTCCTGTCAGACTTGCAATATGATAACGTAAAATAAGGTGGTATTACCATCGTCGTAAGATGAATCGAGCGTATTACTTTTACAAGCAGACCGGGTTGGGAGTTCCAAAACTTTGCCTAAATTTATGCATTATGCATTATCTAGAAGAATTGCAAGAGGTTTTTGGTGGGTGCAAAGTAGTTTAAAGATCAATCCATTTTCCCTCGCAGCTTCACGTACCTTGGAATTTGTATTGATCGTCTAGAGATAGTTTTGGAAGGAAAGTTATAGTATATCTTGGGGAAATGGTAGCTCAAGAAATTGTTGTCTAACTCTTGCATTTGGTTTATCTGATTTTCCTATTTGTATTTTAAGGCACACAAGGATTTTTTATTTGAGGCAAATATGTATATATACGGAATCTTGCATACTTTTGTGGAAGTAAAAAAGCATGACGAAATGGGAGACTTATTATAAATGTGATGGCTGTTTGTTGTTGGTTCATCTATACGGATTTGTTTTAGTTTTTTTTTTAATTTGCACAGTTGTGAAATAATGATTTACAATGTAATTGTGCGTAGGTGTACTAATATCGTGCGGCCTTTCTATCGTATACTTGTACATACACATATGTATTTTCTCCTCAAGTACTTTACCCACTGCCAGACATTTTTACCAGCCAGCCAAATCGACAGATCAATGACAATCCAGGATGTAAAGCCTGATCATATTGCTTTTTTGCTGGATTGAATTTTTGCACTTATGCCATGTCCTTGAATCTCTTGAAGAAAGAATCAGTTATCCCATGGCACTTTATTTGGAATTGTCTTTATTTTTGATGAGAATTTTGACAAGAAACAATTGGACAACTGTAAAATAATGTACCTATTATACTTTTAAGCAAATTCCAGTTTTTTATTACGATTTCCATTGCTTGAGATAATATTTCAAATGTTAGCTCTTTATTTTCTTTCATACCTAAATTAAATGTTTTTGCTGTCACTTACAGATTTGATTTTATAATACGAAGGATTCGAATATATGTATACTTAACTTTTGTAAAATATACGTATACTTTTACTATGAGTTATTTTTTGATATTTATTATAACTTTAAAATGAACTGATTTACTAAAATTATAAGTATAAGTACCGTTATAAGTTTTCTCGTTACTGCTATATAACATGTTACGTTACTCAATTATGCACGTGGTTAGATGACCTTTAGTAGTCATCGCCTAGGCGGACATTGAAGTGAGACGATTATAAGTCGGGCATGTAAATTTAATGAATACGAGGGAAAAGATTGTGATTTCCTTGGTTCAACAAATGGCATTTGTGTTTATATATTTGACGGTGGTGGACATCTTTTGTAACGTAGAAATAACGAGGGCCAGAAGTCATTTTTCCATAGGCTTATGAGAGAAAGGTGGAAGAAGTGTCATTATATAATTTGGACGAATTGTTTTGTTGATTTGCTTTCAGGTTTTGCTCTCCTCCGTGAGCCGAGTGGACCATTATGAGGATGTAGAGGTGGACCCAGGATTTCCTATCTTACCGGACACTGCTCTTGATCCACTTGGCCACTACCTATATGCCCTTAGCACTAACAAGGTACGTTTCTTCCTAATACCAAAGTATATCGATCTACGATAAATCGAATTTGACTTACGATTTTTCAATTCATTGATTATAACTTAAGATAGCCTTTGGAGACGGAGAAATGTAGAAACATTTTGCCAAATATTGGGTCTCAATCATAAACCTACATGCATATATCTGGAATCATATGTAGTGAAATAAGAATGTATGTATTTAGCTAACATCTTTTCTTCTCAATCTATTTCAGGTCGTCAAAATTCGTGTTGAACAGTGCGAACGACTAAGACAAACGCTGTCCAATGCATATTAAATAAAGTGATTGCTTTACTTTCCGCTTGTTACATACCTATGTACCTATACTATATTCCAATTTTCTTTGTTACCATATTCATTGGTAGAAGTAGCAAATTAAATCATTGCAAGTATTAACAAAAATCCCCAAAGAAATATACAATTTCCCGCTTGTTACATATCTATGTACCTATACTATATTCCAATTTTCTTTGTTACCATATTCATTGGTAGAAGTAGCAAATTAAATCATTGCAAGTATTAACAAAAATCCCCAAAGAAATATACCAGTTAGAGGTTTTTACTATTGCACTTCTCCTGAATATATAAAATGACAGCAAAGTTCCACACGGACCATTAGAATTTTCAAATGAGACAATGTATTATTAAAACGTTTTTGGAGATTTGGTCAATACAGCAAACAAATTTCATGTTTGCATCTTTAATTACGAGAAGAGAAAATCAAGATTATAAGAAGTGAAGCGTGTAAGGATTTACGTTTCCACCTTTTTCTCGTGATTTTATTACCCAGCGAAGTATTTGTAGGCAGTGCCGTTCTCGTGTTGGTTGCTGTGTTTCATATTAAAAGCCCTGAACATTCTTTTACTCAATCGTGCATTAGTTTGGAAATGAAAGAGATTGTTACATGTGTACATGGAGAATTTTTGTTTCACGAAACAACAACCTATGATTGTCTTTTATATTTTCCTCGGTAGTAGTGACTTGTGAAAGTGCGAAGCATATTTCTCTTTCTAAATTAAATCTTTTCCGGTTTATTTCACCTTGTTGCCTTCCACACGAAAGCAAGAGGCCAGTGGCCTTTGTGAGCGGAATGAGAGTGCCACCTCTCTCCTAACACAAGTCATACTTTGGCTTTCTTTTCTCTTCAAGGGTGATGTGGCCATATCATTTGCACGCACAATCGCCAGTCCTTTTGTAATGTTGGGTTTACATAAAAGGAGTTTCATCCGTATTTCACTCCCGTCCTGTAATAGGTGTTGTGCCGGCAGCTTTTTTTGGCTTTTTCAGTATGTGAAAAGGATATGGCTATGTTTGCCGTAATTTACGTTTTTCTGAAGCAATGAAGTTGCATTGGAATTTTGTCCTCATACGTATGTAGTTCTGCCTCAGTTTGTGATTTGTAACTTTAAATACATTTTTTAAAAGCGTATGACATGGCTTGCTCTCAATACACAAAATATAGTCCTTTTATTCGCATAACTAAGTACGTAATATTTTTCCAATTGAAACAAATTAAGAGAATTGAAAGAAAAGAATGTTGCTAATCAGGATCTTTTACCGATACATGTATATTTAAATGTTTTTTCATTAATTCGACCATAAAAGTTATATGGAGTTTGTAATGCACGTATTGATGTGTTTCCCACTTTCTCGGTTGTCTCATTGTGGCAATATGTCTACTCAAGTGTCTGTAAATAGATACGCTTATATTTTCCTGGTATCGTTTTCCATTTATTGTTTTGTTTAACAACTGGGGACCCTATGAAAAAACGTCGGCCTCAAACGCACAAGCTTTCGCTAAACATGGAAGGGCCAATTTTTTCGCTTTCATTTTTAATGCGGGCTGCTTCCTTCCATGAATTTCTCCAAGCAGTCGAGGTTCAAACGATTCTCGGAAAAAATGATGTATGACTTGGGTCAATTTTTTGCCACTTGAAATTATATTAAACAGAAATCCATTTTCAAGCCAACTTGCCAAATGCATGGGACAAGGGGGAGACGCAATATCTTTGGTGCCTTGAAATATCCCACTAACTCATATCAGCAGAAATCTTACATATAACTTTTTCTTGAAGTGTTACAAAATGTATTTTCTACGAATAAGCAAGTAGTTTTTAGGGACGTGCTCGTCTTACGACAGTTTGTGGTAACAGACGGTTGCTATTTTTACGAGTTTTTGTCCACCGTTCATCCTTCCTTGGGGTATGGACTTTCGAGTAATATGTTGCGTTTTTCCTAATGTTGCTGACTCGAGTTTCATGGCTATCTTCTCTGAAGCAACCCTCCAAGGGGAAAAATAAAATTGCAATGATATATGGTGAAGTGGTGGATTTTCCTCCTCTTTCTCTCCAGTGAAAGCTGGAGTAAAAGAAAATATTGAGAAGCACTTTTTGTCCCCCAGTTTTTTTTGTTCGACTCAATACGTCATAAAAATTCTGTTCTATGTGTTTCAAATGAGAAATTATAATCTTGAGAGGGAAAAAATGTTGAAAATGCGAAGACATGAGATTTTCTACCATGCAAAAGATCAAGTCCGTCTGTAATGCATATTATTATTGAAGATTTGATTAAACTTGGGATATTTTTACCAGCTGTGGTACGACAGTCATATGAACTTTTGTCAGATACCACACATGGCATGTACCCATGGCTGAGCGAGGTTGGGTTGGCGTTATTCTAAATCTGTCGGCTTACATTCTATTGCATTGCAGGTCCTTCATACTGATTTTCTGGACTCAATAGCTGATGTCTACACACTTTGTGGTACACTCTTCCTATTCGCAGCTGCTCCATTAATAAAAAAAGTATTTGTTAAGCCTGGATTTTTTTGCTGGAAAGGTTCATCTTTTCTCCGAAATACGATATTCTTTGGTTTGGCTTCGACTTCCGCATCATTGTATGTATACCTTCAATCTGTGCGATGTAGCTATATATAATTACAGTCTATACCGTTAAAAACTGCATGAGGGAAAAGTAGCGGCAAACTAATGTGGTCTGGTGACAATTTTATTTAGTGTATAGATTGTAAGGTTAAAAACTAGTGCGAATATGGATGGAGGTGAAAGTATGACACGACATTTGCCTTCATTTTCTCTTGGCAGTTCATGTATTTTATTGCATATGAGTTTTGAGTTTTCAGGGTACAGTAAACATTTATGTGTGTGTATATTTCATTGTTTCTCGGGAATGGTGAAAACCTTTTTGCTAAATATAATTTATACGTTTTCACAGCAAATCCGCAAGTGTAATGTATATAGGTACATACTTAGCGTAGCAATGAAACTAGAGGAGTTTGAGTTTCCCGATTTGAGGGAGACCAAAAAATTTGTAGTTTTCCTTCCTCTTTTATTGTATGTCATCCAACTTTTTGAGTATACCTAAGTGGATAGGTTGGAGTGTGCATAATTTGTCATTGGTATAATGAACGGCTTTCAGTTTCTCACTTTCGTACCAACTTTTACAGAGGTATTTTGCTTACTATTTTGTAGGAGTGTAGGCTGGTGTGTGGAGAAAATACGTGCTTTTCGGAGGTTTCTCAGCTCTCAGATAATGAGATTGGATGGTTTGACCTCTAAATCAAGTGGAAAGAAATAATCACATTTCCATGCCTCCGTCAAAACTGGAAGGTGACAAGATGCCATACTTCACAAGTGATTTGATGAGAATGAGGATGTATTCATTTTTGGCGCTAATGATAAAAACTGAGGCCATTGGCACGTACTGCTTTAAATAATTAGTTTACTCTGAGACGTGTTTTTGACCCCATAAATAATCTCACAGCATGCTTTACATAGTTGCCTAACATTTTGATACTTTTTTGCTTTTAACAAAAGTAAGTTATTCCCATTACAAGGAGTTTGTATCAAGGGCAATTCATCGCTGATTTCAATTCGCGGGCGTTACAACATTGCGCATTAAAAAAATCTCGCTGTCAGTGGACAGCGAGAAAGCTGATTGAATACCACACACCACGTCTCCTTATAGACAAACACTTGTATTGTTGTTTCTCCTCCAAATATGGAAAATCGTGGCGGAATGAGAAACAAATTAGGCTGATGCTTTACCTTTTTGCCCATGTATGGACGTGATTTCGTCTCTTTCCCTTCATTAAAAAACCACCTGGGTATATAATTGGTAATTAATTTGAGATGAAATCAATTTGGTATATAATTTACCAAAGGCAACATGACGAAATGGCTTTTTCCTTATGCAGGGTTTTTAATGCTTTCTAAGGTTGCCTTCAATTTGTCATATTCACCACGAGTGTTTCTTTTTTGGCTATTGCAGTTCCTCCTTAACATTACGCATTAGAAAATATATTAAAAAATTAGCTCTTTAACCTAGAAAATGTTGCTTTATAATTCACGTATTATTTTTTTCAGATGTACAATTCGTGGAGCTTGCAGAAAAGCACTTGCCAGCTCTCCGAGGTGGCTGGCTTTTGGGTCGGGACAGGAATGCATCAGCTTCGAACGTGCACAGCCCGATCGACTTCCAATCAATCAAATGGGAACGGTAAGATTCGCTTTTTTTGCTCTACGTGCATCCTGACATGAATGGTTCATACGTGATTTAGGATTTCTTGAATCACTACCCTAGAAATTCACCGTACTTATAAATATTCAAATGAATTTAGTTTCGATAATGCAACAGAGGTAGAAATAGAAAGCCCAATTGTTAAATGTGTTTCACGGACAAAATAATCTGTGATAATGGGCCATACGTACCAAGTAGACTTTCGGTACTATAAATGAACCACCAGAAAAGTTTCAGCTTAGAGATCCTTTTTATTCTAGTTTTTGCACAAAGCCATTCCAGCTCGACGTAGCACCATAAATATAGTGCAAGTTTTCAGGTACATGATTAAATCTAGTCTCAATGTAAATCTAAATGTAAAAGCTAATTGAATAACATGAATGCTTTTATTTGTTGCGATGTAAAACAGGTGGAATGTGTGTCCATTTACTTAAAAGCAGCGTCCTCATTGTTCGATTCCGTAAATCCTTGTTTATATCAAAACAAGCAGTAGAAATACATGCGACTGTAATAATTTACCATTACATTTTGCCATTCGGCTATTTTTTTATTGACATAATGATGAACCAAGGAGCTGAAATGGTGACATAAGCTATTTTAAGGATTTCATATTTGGCAGAGCCAGAGCTATATAGTACTCGGCCCGACATCAAAATGCATTGCTCTGTCAAATTGTCAATGGAAGACGCTATATTTATTGGCACACGTCTATGTATGTGTTGTATTTTGTGATAGTCACCTTGACGTAGATTTATGTCGTGACAACGTTCATTACTTTGAGCGGAACAAAGCTCGTAAGATTTTTTTTTCTTTCTGAAGAGAAGACGAGAGCAACGTCACCAAATTATTCAATGTTTATGTAAGAAACAAGAAAAAATATTGTAGAGGAGGGATCATGATTATACCTTTTTGTCATACTCAAAGTCTGATTTTTAACTGATGTCGTGTTTTGACGGTGATACACTGCAAAATTACATATTATTCACGAAGAGGAGTGAAATAATTTTTTTTACAATGAACTTTTTCTTGAGGTACGAGACGAAGGAGATAAACCGTAAATTTGCCGGTTTCTTTTTATGCTTTGGCATATTAACAGAAAACGAGTTTTTAGTCAATCAGAAAAGAAAACTTCTGTTTATGTGAGCAGGGTTCAGTTGCTCTGCGAATTGTCTATGACTATGACAGGGAAAGTGGAGAAAAATGAGGAGGCTTGTTTGAAAAAAATAGACTTTTCTTCACGTTTCAGATGCCATGGAACATTTCGTTTTGTACAAAGGTGCGCCAAAAAAAAAGATCCGCTGTAACTTTATTTAGAAACTCGGAAAATGCAACATTGTAGGAGTGAATAAAACGTTGGGTTTATTTCATTGTCACTTCACTATTCTCTGTCTCTCGTCTCTTTTTGTAGTGGGTTTATCACAACCAGAGGAAAACGTCTCGGCAAAACCTCCTAATTTTTCATGAGTTGACGCTCACAAGTGATCGTTGATGTTGACATTTTCGATTATGCGTTGAAAGGGAATGTCATACACATAGTGTAAAAAATACTCGGTACAGCTAGCCATGAAAATACCTATGCGGTATATATAGATACTTACGTGTCTGCTTGGAAATGGGCTTTTTGAAGATTTAATGTATTTTTGCATATTTCGTTCCTTCTTCGTCCTTTTTTTCCGTGTGCATTCAATCCAACTTCTCTTCTGGTACACTCCCCTTTATTTATGTAAAAAGCGTACCCTTTCTTCATTCAAAAGGAACGTCACGGATAATTGACTATAGCTCTCCTTCGACGAAAAAGCAGAAAGTGTACATTTTTATTCACCGCTTGACGTATATCTATCCACCTTACGTACAAGCTCCATCACAAAAGGCTGAGGTGTATGTTTTTTTCACCATATAATTCACGGTTAATTTATTGAACACCTCGCATCTTCATGGGAATCGTGTTAAATCAAAAGTGCAGAATGGATTGTATTTTGAAGGAGCTCATTTTTTTACCATGTGGAGCTGGCATTTGCTAACATGTCC
>JAHZMY010003160.1:0-10701 GCA_027743915.1 Seira sanloemensis | reverse complement strand
CTCCAAAATTAGGGAGAAGTGCGACCTACAAATTTCAGAGTATATGTAACTTTTCATGCTCTTTCAAATGAGCTATTGCTCGTAAAAATCGGGCGCGGAGCACATCGTGCACTCTCATTGTAAGATTTTACCGGTATTTACCAACTTCAGTTCGTCCCCGATTCTAACCCCAATGATGACCCTTCTGTCCTTCTTTTTATTGAAACCGACCCTCACAAATAGATTCCCTGATAATCCCAATACCACTCACTGAACCCAGTCCATACCACTTCCCGGAACAACTCAATGAATCCACCAAAGCGTTTCCAAAAACCCCGAGATTAGTTTTTTCTTCTTCTTTATTAACCCAAAAACCTAAAACGAGAATTTCCCTTTCTTTCAACCCAATTCATTCCCGGCAATAGCCATTCCCGCTATGCACCTATGTACATACAAAAGTATATATACATATTTCCAAGAAGACAAATTTCAATAGAAAAAAATCCCAGTCCTTTCTCTCTCTCTCTCTCTCTCTTCCCCGATCCTCTTGAAACGAGCAAAAAAAATATGAAAGAAGAAAGAAGCCATTCAATCTTTCCAACTCAAATGCCTTTTCCCGCAGACGAAGGAAAACCGAGCTTCATTTCATTATTTGCATGGGGGCCATAAAAATATAAAAAAAACATCCACTTTCACTCAAATTCTAAAAAAATCCCGATGCATTCAATTCAAATTTATATGAGGCTATATCTGATGATAAAAAATCTACTTCAGATCTTCCGTGTATTTTTTGGGATATGTAATATACTCAAGGCGTCGTTGAAGTCGGTGGTGACAGAAATTCACGAAAAAATAATGAAAGTTTTAGTTTTTACGAACAAATTTATTTTTTCCAGGGGTTAGTGCGTAGGAAGGACATGCTGGGCTAACATGGAAATGTACTCTGCGAAATCGATATGCAATTTTTATGGTGATGGGCAAGTTGACTTGGTTGGTTTTGCTGCAAGTGTTCAGCTCATCTTTACGATTTATTATCTCAATTTTAAAGCCGAGAGAAAGAACTTTTCGGTTGGCGGTTGTCGCTGGTGATGTGATGGAATGCGGGATGATGTCGGGGTTTGAAGGATTTTTGGGTAGTGCTGGGGTTATCCCGGTCATGGTTTTATTAGCACAATGGAAAAAAGCATTTGTCCCGGGAAAAATCCTAAACTTAAAAAGAAAGAGTCCAACCCAAATACACACTCTCTACTTTTAGTCAACGTAGTAAATGGATCTTTTTCACAATGCCCCAACCATTGTTTTAAATGCAATTCGAGATTTGTAGAGTATTTGGGCAGTTATGAATCTATTTTTCACTTTCCGAAAATGGCATTTATCTGGTAATTTACCAGTATTTGTGAATTTGAGTTATTTCCGGGGTCCAGCCCTAAGCTAAGAAAATGGTCTAGCAAAAAAGATGGTTGCTTCCATAGTTACAGGCAGAATTAAGAATATATAACACGACCTCACTCAGGAAACCTTAACGAACTTCGTTGTTTTCATGCTTATCAATTAACGGTTCGGGGACTTATATATCTGCATGCAGGGGAAAATTAGCTGCATATTAGTTTTACGCTGCTGCCGCCATATTCGGTTTGGCACGTGCTTAGCATTTTGCATGTCATAAACAATGAATGAAACTTGTAACGACTTTGGTTAACCAACCCAGTTTCAAAAAAGGTACATAATTCAAAATAAATAAATAAAAAGTTTCATGTTAGGATTACTTAAATTAAAACCGTTTAACCGTTGGCCAACGTTGAAGTCCTTGCAAAGGCAAAAAGTTTGCGTGATGTATCATTCGGGTCCAAATTTAAGGACATTTTTTTTATTATAAAAAAATGAGTGTGTTCGCTAAAAACTAAAATTGGTATTTACCATTTTGGACGTCCAAAACCTAGCTGCCTCAAACCGTCCAAAACTCCAGTGCCATATACACAATGTGAAAAGTGGGAAAAACTCAATGGCTGGGGGCATTGTGCGACAAATGATATATTGCATGCAGTGTGGGTTTTGGACAGTTTTGGGCAGTTTTGGACATTTTCCGGGAAAAACGTTGTATCCATCCCACTGGAAAAAAAACTTATCGCTGGGAAAACCCCAACACTAATTTTATCTTGCAGTAGGATATGTACAATGCAGTGAAAGTGTTAATGAAAATGAGGTTTGAAGTGCACATACACATATCTCAACTGAAGAAAACCATACATCCGGAGTCACAGACAAACACCTCAAAACCATCATGCATTTTCACATCAAGCCCAAGCCGCAAACTCTAAATTCTCCAAAATAAATCTTTATAAGTCAATTTCTCTTTATCATATAGTAAAATCCCTATTTTTATACACCTACATATTAATAACTTATATGTGTCTCTACAAAAATAAACTGCATACATATTTTTATTGAAATTCTTTTCCCCACAAAATCACGCTGCGTTCCCCTTTTTATGCAGTTTCTCCTTGTGCTCTTTCTCTTTTCTCTCTGCGTGATATGAAGTTATGACATTGAAGGTATGTNCCCCACAAAATCACGCTGCGTTCCCCTTTTTATGCAGTTTCTCCTTGTGCTCTTTCTCTTTTCTCTCTGCGTGATATGAAGTTATGACATTGAAGGTATGTTATGTGCAGTATTATGTAAAAGCAAGTATGTACATACATATGTACATACATACACTAATATAAAAATGCTTATACGTAAACTATACGAATAGTACCCATATAAGAAGGGATTGCGTAACACACGTTCTTTCTCTCCCTCATCTCTCTCTTCTCTCTCTCTCGAAAAAAAAAAACGTTACTGCTACTCATGATGATGATGAGGTTGTTTGCTCTTGAACCTCGTAACTTCCAGTTCACGTTTTCATATTTTCATCTATGAAAAAATACAGTTCCGTGTGACTGGGGCTTACGGGGAAGTGTTCTTTGGAACACACACAAGTACTTTCTCAATACATTCACAAAGAACTGGCGCTGTGTTTCAGGAATGGTGGGGTATGCATCGCGTGCTAAACAAATAAATCTGTGAGCTGGGTTTATAATATACTGAAAAAATCAAACAAAAAATAGTGAAAAGGAGAGAAAGTATTGGTGGTAAACGTTTTTCATATTTTATAAGGATTTGTGTGACAACTGAAGAGTAAGGCGATAGCATTGGGAATATTGAGATTTTGTGGATGTAATTTATGCAAAAAATCAGTACATAATGATAATTTTAAGATATTAAATGTTAAAGGTTGGATTGTACAAATTGAAGGCGTTGAGGTTTGTAAAAATAAAGGTTTTTTTGAGGAATGCGGAATAATTTGCATATTTCAGATTTTAGGTTTTTATTACTAAAGACGTTGAAATAAGTAAAAATAAAGATTGTCCTCAAATACGGAATGATTTGGGTATTTTTGGATTCTCAGCTTCCAATACTTATGGCTTTAAAGTCTGTGCAAATAGAGATTTTGTTTTAGAAGTTGTAAAATTTTTAATATCTTGCTCTTTAGATTTTCTGCGGGTTGATTAAACCTCGTTTAATCAACTAAGAGTTAGAAGGGAAATGTGTTCGCGGTTTATTCCAGTCTAACATTAGTAATATTCTCTAATGGTAAGAGAGGATGTTCTTTAAGCTGAAGCTACGAAATGGGGCTGATTATATAAGCTGAGGACTAAAGAGGCTAATTAGGTTTTCCTCTGAAAAAAGAATTGAGTTAGTGCTTCCTCCGTCTACCGGAATGAGGATGTCGTAGTCGAGGTTTCATAACCAAGTTACGTTGTTTACTGTTTACCTTATGTAAGCATTTTTTTCAAGTGGTACTGTGGTGTATGCTGTATTGGGCTTGATTCACGACATATTTAATTATCCAAATACACTCCGTCTCATAATTATAGGGACAAAGGATATCTGCGTTCTTTAAAATGTTGGTATTTAAGTAACCGTTAATTGTGTTTGGGATGTATTTTTTAACCCCTTTATGCTAATGACAGTATTTAGGATTTTTCTAATTAGGTGAAACTTACCAGAAAATACTTTGTCACATTATTACTTATAACAACCTATTTGAATCTTGGAGTTACTGGTTATCCAATTGTAATTCATTATATTTGGTACGGATTTGGGTAAAAAATTTATGGCGTTGAACAACATAAACATTGTCAAGCACGATCTACCCGCCTATTTCGTCTTTGGTTACATCCAATCGGTAATCTAGGACAGGTTTCGCTAAAGAAACGTATATTTTACAAAACAAATTAATAAATTGCTTTATTAAAGAATTGAAGAAAAATTTTCCATAAATATTTTATGGTAGCATCATACACAGATTCTGTAAACATTAGTACATATTTCTTCACCCTATCAAATGTCAACTGCAACTAAAAATGTTCCTATCTTTTTGAGACAGACCTTATACATTTCATTATTTACAACTTAACCTCTCGTTCATCTATTATATATCGCGTGTTTGCTTCAATACAATATATGTACGTATGTATATGTATAGTGTTCATATTCCCCACAACAGCTAATTTATTTCGCGTGTGTGTATACGTAGCAATTCCCTCTTTTCCCCTCTTTCAGAGAAATTAGCTCGTGTCGGATGTCGGCGAGAGCATGTACTCACCTAATTTAGCATAACATATCTTATTCGTTCGCCTTCTCTCCCTTTCTCTATCTCTCCCTCTTTCTGATCCACTAATTAATTTTTTGTTCTGTAAATACTAAGCACATACACAAAATATATACATGCAAACACACAAACACACAAAGAACAGAGAAAAACGCGGGTTTTACATGACATTAGCACATAAAAATTCGTAATATTTGAGTCACCTCTTTCCAAGTAATTGTTGGCCATGTTTGAAAGGCAACATTTGATAAAAACTTTTAATTTTCAAGCTTTCTCTCTCCTTCACATACTAAATTTTAGGTATGGGAATATTCTTCCTTTGGCAAATTATATTGCCACCGTATTTAGCTAGAAAAAATATTTATATAAATGGGATTTTTTTTTCATCTCTTTATTTCCCCTTTTCTCTCTCTGAACCTTTGGCTCGTCCCAGCCTTTGAGTAATGAGAGAGAATATGTACAATGTAACAACAAGCTTGTTTACAGAGAAAGACTTTTTATATAAAAAACGATTTTTTCTTTCTTTCTCTGGAAAGGATGGGGAGTCAACAAAAGCGATTTCAATTTCAAAGCAAGTGGCTCTCTGCTACTACTGCTGTCTGATCCTCGCCATTCATCGGATGAGATGAGACGGGGAAAAAAGGGTGAAACCTGAGGGAAAGAGAAAAGGTCGATCTCAAAGTAACAAATATTTTTTGTATATGGCATTATCACAAGTCGCTGTCAAGTGGGTATACGTTTACACTATAACACTTGACACTTAGTACCTGGTTATGTATATTTTTTAAATTCAATGGCCGCTCTAAAAAATGTGAGTAATTTATTTATAAAGCTTTAAAACCCGTCTCTAAAAGTCAATTGGGAGCTCAAAAAACGTTTGATCGGGTGTAGCGTGGAATGGCGGAAATCATTTCTGCCGGAGGCAGAATGGCCAAAAGCGGTCAAAACTCGAGTTACTAAATATGGCGCATTTAAAACCGTCTTACGTTGTCTTAGCCCTTTGATGGCAACCCCTTTGGTTTGTCGGTGGGGACCTTAAATGGTCATTTATACTGAAGTAAAAATTGTCAAAATTTCCAAATAAATAATGCTGCACATTACTCGTCTCAAATTGCCCCACAAAGTGATTCCGCCGTTGGGCCGTTGCCGATGTAGTTGTAATTAACTTAAAATAAATTTACCTGCGCTTCTTTCATTTCTCATTCGGTATTTTAGGTTTTAAATTTTGCCGCCAATTTTCACCGAGTTTGCTGGAAAAATATATTCTGCCGGTATTTGCCACACGTTTCAGCCCCAGCCAATTCCATTTCTCATCGAGAACTGAGTGAACGCACTCCCACTTCCGGTGATAATTGCTAATTTCTCCGAATATTTTCTCGGTGAAAATATAGTTTGCTACGGTTTGAAGCTCCTCCTGTAGAAAAGGAGGGCAGCCAAACTCCTCAACTAATTAAGATAATATGCTGCTAGCAGCTTTTTTATAGAGAAAGATGTGATCTACAAATACATATATGTAAATGAGCAGCTACATATTATTTTCACCATGTCGACTAAACCATTTTTATCCTTTTTGCTACTTGCGAGCTGAAACAGCGCAAATTCCGATGGTGCAGTTTTCCTCACTTTATTCATAATAAATGAGTGTTTCTACAAAAGCTGCTATGAAAAGCAGTGGCAGTTGTCGTAGTAGAAGTAGTGTGAGTATAGGCCACTGCAGTAGAAAAGCCGGTGTTTTTTTCTTTCCCGATCCATGCATAATGAAATTGGGTGGGCATGACCTTTTCCTCCTTGTATTTAGGAGATGTCCGGAAGGTCTAGTCTCTGTCTGTGAGCGAAGAAAAGGAAGATAAGATTTAGGTCTTAGGCCTTAGACTTTCTTCAGGGCTGCGAAAAATCCTAATTACATTGCGAAGAGAAGGCGAGATAACAAAAAGGGAGGGGAGGGAGCTGAAATAAATTAAAATCTATTCGTAAAATTTTAGCCTGAAAATTGTAACAAGAGTGAGATAAAAAATTAGAGAAAATATCTTAAAATGATGTGCTTTAAATGTTAAAGCAAAAACGCTATTTGTAATAATTTTACAATTAGAAATAGAGTTTGTCTTTATAAGTCGAAAATTTATATTTTTGTAGGCTTTTGCAATTAGCATAAAATTATTTTTTGAATGAGATATGCGACAGAGAGTCGAATCAAATAGCGACTGGGTCTTAGAACTTTCCAAGGGGGTTGGGGTTCTTTCCACCCACATGTTTTCCCGGGAAAAAGTCCAGAATATACAAATCATCCGGTGTATGTATTGCATCATTTGTCTCATATTACCCCAACCATTGATTTTCCCCACTCTTTCCATTGTATAAATGGCATCGTAGTTTTCGACAGTTTTGAGCAGCTGGGGTTTGAACATCCAAAACGGAATTTACCGGGCACATTTGGGCGATATTTACCAATTGTCAATGAAAGTTTACTTCCGGTAGCAACTTTACTTTGAACGCACACAAAAAAGAAAGAAAAGGGTTGCCCATTTTTTTCAAAACAAACATACAAAAATAAAATATTTTTAAGAATCTCGTGAAAATTGTTCACCTAGCAAAGTTGCCAGTTGAACACGACAGCAATCTTATTTATTTTGGCGAAATTGCAATTTACTCCAAATTCGAAGATAAACACTAACAGTTCACACGGAAATGGGTGTTTCAATTAAATATTATAACGAAATTAACTTCAAATGTATAATCAAATATCAGATCCAAAGAAGGCAATTAAATCTGTCATATCCAGCAACATTTTAAAAATGTCCTCCTAATTTATAGCTGAAATGTTTTGAGAATCGTAAAACTATTCAAGTCCAAATTCGTCCAAATTCTAGAACAGCGAAAACTTAGTATTATCAGACCATCAGACCCACAGACATACACCAGTCCAAGGCCAGTTACGTAGGTTCCAAACTATTCTTTTTCTCTATATTTTTTTTTCTTCCCTCGACCACCTCATCTCCATGGCGTTTTGCATGCCTTATGTTACTACGTGTGTATAACTTTCTCCTCTCCAACCAACCTATTCTCTGAGGATATTGCCGCGGCCGCACTCACACACACACCGACACACACACACACACACACGACACACCGCCCTCCCATTTTTTATGGGCCAGCTCCAGAAGAAAAAAAAACACATCTCTTTCCACACGCTCTCCACTTTCACCGTGAGTGCTAAAATATTTAACCTACTTTCTTCCCCAATTCTTCTTCCACTTTTTTCTCTTCCGTAACCTTAAAGCTCAAAGAGAGAGAGAGAGAGAGAGAGAAACGGTGAGAGAGAGATCGCTTGTATCCTGAAGCCGCCTCACTTTCTCCCCAACAGCTTTCTCCATTCTTCTCATATAATGAATCACCGAGATGAAAAATTTTTTTTGAGATAGCCCACCTTTCTCCGAAAAAACCCAGAGAAAACTCAGCATCTTTTGTTATGTCTATTCATATTCAAACAAAAGTACATACGTACATTTACACAAGGGCGTTGGATGTTGGATGCCAGATCCCTGTTCGGCTTTCACCAGCTACTTTCCCCTAAGAAAAAAATATATGGAAAATATAGATATTTTTTCTTCTCTCTCTCTCTAACTTCCGTCTTTCGACTTCCAGAGATGATACGGATCTTGTGTCTTATTTTTTAAGTCTTGCTCTAGAGCTCTAGTATCACTGTGTGAAAGTAGCATTTTTTGGAGAAAGTCGTGAGTATATTTTTTCTCATGGTCTATATCACTGTGACATATACATATATGTATGATGATATAATAACGGTTGGTAGGTTGTAACTCGCAAGGATGGTAAGGTTAAGGCATGCATAATTCACTACAGTTTTTTTTTGTTTTTGCGTAATGCGGCTTTGTTCACAGGGGCGTTCGTTGGAGTTGGTGTTGGAGTTAAAGGAGCAGCGAGAGAAAATGAGAGGAAAATATGGCTGGTTGGATTTCGATTTGGCTTTGGCTTGGTTAGTTGGGGCTTTGCATCCTCTGTCCTAAGGATGATTTTTATCATAATTCGGAGATGGTTGCATTTCGTATTTCTTTACGAGTACGAGGACTGAGGCATATTGGCAATTTTTGGAAGGAAGAAGAAAAGAAGCTAGTCTGGATTGTTTTTTTGGTGTGTGGTATGTAGCCAAAAAGCTTTCTCAACCTTGGCTTCAGGGGGAAATGGAAGGATGGATGCGAGTCATGTGATTGCGAAAATGAGGATATGATTGTGTGTCTCCTCGGCAATGGATGGAGGATTATTGTCATATAAATATGGAAAAGAAAAGTTTACATATCAACGATGGTGTTGGTTATAGAGTATAATATTTATGTATAAAGGGCGCCAAATTTTGAACATGGCTGCAATATTCATAAGCACCGGGATTTTTTAATGTTTTCAAAGGAAAGATGACGGTATTGTTGGTCATGGTCTAAATAAATGTTTTATGTACTTGAAGAAGGCGTCAGGTTTTGGAAACGCGTTTAGTTTGAATTAAAGTAGCTATGCTTAAAAATCAAACGCAGTTGAGTATATTGCTTGGAAATTGTTAAAGTTCGAAAAAGGATTATATCGACCGTGAATACGGAAATTTGACTATGTATATGCATCCAGTGTCGTATGGAAAAATGACTATTTGCATCCAGTGCCGGCGGGAAAAATGACTATAAGATTTTTTCTTATAGGTTTTCCATGTTAAACAAAAATCAAAAAGTCATTTTCCCGCCGACACTAGATGCATATAGTCATTTTTCCAGACGACACTGGATGCATTTAGTCAAATTTCCGTATTCACGGTCGATATATTTGTTTTGGAAGCAAATGCGATTAAAAATATTAGGATGGAACAAAGTGGCGATAAAGAGGTTTACATGCACCGTTACATTTTAAATAAGTTAATTCCCAAGCCTCCTTTTTCATCTGTCAACATATCAGAAAAATGCGTTATCGTTGCAAAAGTCAATTCGGCTTCCTCCATTCCCCTTTTGCAACTTTGCCTTAAAATCAATCAAAAGCAATATAATATTCAATTTCACTCAACTCCATTTGCTCGCGCATAATTTCGAAGCTTGAATTTCACCGAAATAATCGACTACGACAAAAATCGTAACTGACGTTTTGTCTCAATTATCTGTATATTTTTAAATTTTAGCGCCAAAGTCATAAACCTTGACGCTTATATCTTCAAAGGTATCAAAACAGTATTTGATGACTTTGATGATTTGACCTTTTCACTTGAAGAATGGGAACAAATAAATCTTCCCACTCCGCCGACACTATCACTATCAAACTCCAAAAATTTTTTTAAAAAAAATCTAATTACTTCCCCATCTCCCCAAAAACTTTTAATTCTTTTCTCTTCTCAACTTCTGACTTTTCAACGTTTCCTTCTGCTCTCTTCTACATAATTTCGTTTTTACACACATGCACACATCCCTACATACATTTTCTCATACTCATACTCATACGTTTCCTCTCCCACATCACTGCCATATCACAGCCTCCATTCTTTTCCATATCCCGCCTCATTTACTACAATCTGCTTTTGTCTCTCTCTTTTTTCCTTTTCTCTGCTCGACTCGACTCAACTCAACCAACTCAACCCTTGCTAAATATTTCCTCGTCATAGCCCACTTTTTTTTTGCCTTCGCCTCAGTCTGCAGACATTCGCCGTCATCATCGCCATCACCTCACAATCCTCTCTCTCTCTCTCTCTCTCTCTCTCTCTCATTTCTTTCATCAACATCTCTTTTCCTCTTCTCACACATTCACATGTGTACATACATCCATACATTCATACAATTGTAGATTTCTTCTCCTCCAGCATAACAATGTTTTTGAGACTAAAAGGAAGAAAAAATCTGTTTTTTTTCTTCTTATTCTTTCATCTAAAGCATCCAAAGCCATAATGCACTGCATTGCTTCCATCCTTTTATCCATATACATATCCATGGAAGCACATTGTGCACATAAGAATTTCTTGTTGGAAAGCCCGGGTCGTCTAGTTGAGAATCGACCCTTCCTCCAAAAACTTCCAGCTACCAGCAGCAGGC
>JAHZMY010003159.1:0-15137 GCA_027743915.1 Seira sanloemensis | reverse complement strand
AAAAAATACAGAGAATCCTCACTAAAAAGATCTGCCTTTTTTCTGCTCTCTTCTCTTTACTTGTGTGTGTGTGTGTGCGAGTGACTCTTTGGCCGCCTGTGGAGCATATCTTTTCAGAAATTAGTTTTGCTCTCCGCTACACCTTCCATAAACTGGGCTAATTTTATTGAAACGATGAAGCTACTTTTATGGCTTTCGGCATATTTCACCTAATTGGATGTACGTTATATGCTGAGGCTGATGCATTTGAGAGCTAGGATTATTATGAAGATTTACCCGTCTTTTGTGTTTCTTGTTTAAAACAATATTTTTAACAATATAGACTAAAAAATTGAAGCATGACAATTGGACTTTTGACGCTCTAAAACAGGTATTCCATTACTGTATGAACAGTTCTTGACAGTTCAAAAAAAATCTGTCTGCATTAATCTCCATTCTCCGTGGTACCTGTAACTTGTGGATGTCACATAGGGTGAGCAGCGCTCCATGAAAAAATGTGATTTCTTAGCTATGAGCGCGCACACACACACACATACACACGAGGGCAACTAAATCATTTGAGTGATTGCGTCAAGGTACAAGGGGAAAACTGGGAGAGAGTCATGTACATATAATATGTATTTAAAAGAAAAAGCGGTGGTGGTGACAAATAATAACCCAGACAATCTTTCTCTCCTCAGATTGCCCACGCTGACTGGTACGGCGGGAGTACAAAGCTCGGGAACTACACATATATATTTTTTTCCCTTTTCATTGCTCCCACGTTTATCCTGTGCGAAGAAAAGGAAAGTGGTAGAGTGGTAATAATAAGCTTTGTATGTTTCAGAAAATCTCTCTCTTCAGAATCGCATGAAGGAGCTCATCATTTTCTCGAGTGAGCATAGGACTGGGGCATGGCATCGCATGCATGCCCCTAATCTCCGTCTTTGTTAGAGTCCTACCTTTGTCATTAGAAATTTGTCAGGGAGAAGAGCGGAAAAAGGATTAGTCTTCGTGGAGCTGAACAAAGTGAGAAGAGAGAAAAAGTTGAAGCGAGTAGAGGCTTACCAACCATTTCATATCAAATTTGCCATGTGAAACTTTATTTCACGTTGTCCCACCAACCAATTGCAAATAATATGTAGCTACATATGTAGGTATCTACCAACATACACACGACGTGTCTACCTATAACTTTTCTCACTGCTCTGTCTCTTGTGCCTTCACTCATATTGTTTCCCTTTTCTCCTTTCACTCAATCAAAATCACGGTGATTCATTATCTGATATCTGAGGGCGATACAAGGAAAGAGAAAATCTTCTTAAAAGGTTATAGCTCCTGTCACTTGATCTTGCTGCTGGAAAACTGACTCTTGACAAAAAAAAATGTTCTTTTTTTCACGTTTTCAACTCGTCTTCCTAGAATTTTTATCAGTTTGGAAGAGGCAACTTACTCAGCAGCAGTATGTACAAAACTCTTGCCTTTTCTGACTCTTGACCTTTATATGCTGGAAGTATTGCTTAAGCATTCAAAAATATGTTAACAGAGGAAAAAAAGAAATTCGGTCCGAGATTTTAGCCTTTCCACTTGTTTTCAGCAAAGTTAGAAAGAGGACACGTGTGGCCCTTCATATCACTGGTGAGTGAGAGGCATTTTCCTCTCTTTATGCTGCTCCCCTGAAATATGTGCATCACAGTAGTAGTATTTAGAGCAAGAGCACCCATTTTCCCCTTTTGGCCATTTCAACTGCAGATGTTCCCTTTGTGATTTATGAATTGGAGAGGGAAAAAAGCAGAAGAGGAATAAAAAGGGTAATATTGCCTTAAGTAAATGATAGGACAATATGCAATAAATATATGCCCATAAGCAGACGAGAAAAAAATCTCAACTTTTTCCATTTTCTTTGTGCAACTATACTTATAAATATAATGGCGTAATGGCATTTCTTCCCTTTTACTTGATCTTGTAATGTGAGAGCTAGGAAAGGCGAAGAAATTTCTTTTTTTTCGCAGAGTCATCATCATTCTCATTGACTTTCCCATTCTCCAGCCAGCCGTTTTTCTTTTAAAGCAAGAGAGAGAGAGAAAGAAAGAGGATATGTGAGCGAGTGCAAGGATCATCGTCATCATCACCACAGTTTCATTATTAGCGCATTAGGAGAAAAAGAGAATGAAGACTCTCTCGGATACTATGTATAAAATCTATGCAAGAGAGGAAGACGACGAAAAAAACTTTGTTCCTCCAGCAAAAAGTGAGTGAGAGGAAATAAAAACTGGTATTTGAGGAAGAATGATACTCATTTCTCTCATGTCACCATTGGCTCAGTCACTGAAACCAAGTGAGTTGAAAGATGTATGGAAGGACGTGTACAAAAAAACGCACACAATAACATACAAAGAAAAAGCGAGTGGCAAAGCTGAAGGGAAAAAAAGACACTTGACATTTTACCCTAAAAATTGCTTTCTTTTCACTAGGAAAGAAAAGCAAAGAGTGAGATAAACAATTTAAATAATGTTTTTTGCTATTCATCAATCCCTCTCCTTCCTCCTCTCCGCTCTCGTACAAAGCCAATATATAAATTGCACTTGAGCATCTTGCATCAAATCATCATTACATGGGGGTAATTGTGATTGTGACTCTTTTGTTCCAAGACTTGAGTTGGTTGTGAGCAAGAAAAATTAATAAAATATATATTCTGTCGGAGGCGGAGAGCAGCCCATAGGATATTAATGAGCGTGCATGGAAAGCCCCATTTATACATGAATTGGAGGAAAGGGAAGATCCGGAGCGGCTTCTGGAACAAGTGGCGTGTCTTCATGACACCCCCATAACTCCCTTCCGGAAAAAAGATATTGTTTGCCTTGTAATTGTGATGTGATTGAGGAATCTAATCCAGGGGAAAAGGGAAACTTGTCCAGCGTATCATCTCTCACGGATTTTGAAACTATATAGGGTTTGTCAAAAAATATTGTTATGTATTTTTGTCTTGCAGAGTGAATGTTCTACACAATGTCAGATAGGAAATGAAAAAGGAAAATAGAATCGATTTTGAGATTGGATCTCGTCTCATCTTTCTTGTTTTCCACGACACGACACAAGCCACGTTATTATATACGCTTTTGCTGAGGGAACAGCGTAATTTTCTGGTTTTCCTCGTGTTCCTTCATCCCTCTCGTGTGCGCTCACATGATATATTAGGATTTCACTGGAATTGAAGCAAGACTAAAGTGATGCAGCTTTGGTTTCTCTAAGCTATTCAATAAATTCACGAACAAAGTCTATGCCAGGCTAAAAAACGGATGTATAAAAGTAGCGCGCTAATTTCTCCCACAGAAAAAAAATATTCATTCCTTTTTTTCAAAGTATTGAGATCGCGTGTTGAGCACGAAATTTCCATCGTACTTTGAGTAAATCATACATATTTTTCTAAGGAAAATGATTGAATTTTTTTGCTGGTTAAACCCCCGCTGTCTCACTCCATCTCATCCTTTTCCTCCTTCTTCACTCTGTCCATATTAATATGATTATGAAGTAGGTTGTATATGGAGATGCAGACGCACGTCAACCTGTCATCTCACCGAGTTGACATGTTTCGGATGTTTGCCACAAACTACAACTTGTCCTAACTGTGTGCATGCATGCGGTCGGAAAATAGGAGAGCATTTCCCATACACTTTTTTTACTCCCGAGACATGCCATTTTTCACGATGAAAACAGTCTTGAGAAATAAATTTGATCGTTTCACTCACGCTCATGGAATTAGTGGGGAGCGATAAATGGACCAGAAGATGGGGAAGGAGGCGGGGAGTGTTTGTATGACGATACGGAGAGGTTTGTCCTGCTTACGCGCGAAAAAAATGTATAACTTTAAAAGTGTAATGCTTAAGAGCATTCCCTTCATTTGAATAAGGCATTGTTTCTCTTATGAGGCTCCTTTCCTTAAAAGTTATCAAGCTAATCCGACGAAATTTGTCTCTGACATCTAAGCACATAAAGGAGGAATTTTAAAAGGATTTTGCAAGCGAGTCCTAATACAAGTACGCATGCAGGAGCAATAAGTCCATACATATCTTGCCAACACACCTAGATAAACCAGGCTCACGAATCCATATCCGTTGGTTGTACTTGATACTGTACCTTGAATGCCAATTCGTTAATGAAGCTTCCTTCATATACCAAAATACCACATGAGAATTAAAGGATATTTTTTCAAGATTTGCTTTTCATGATCAGAATGTGCGTGTGCAAGATAATAAGAAGCATCGAACGTTATCAGTTATACAATAATTTTGTTTCCACCCGCTACCATCGTAGGATTGAGGCGGAGCAATATCGTATTTCCGGAGTGAAGAGTGATAAAGAGGATATGGCGTTAAGTGATGAGAAGGGTACGGGCCATTATTTCATTTTGAACCTGTCTACCCAAAAGCAATTTTTCTTTTTATTATGATGATCTAACCTCTTCATCGGATCATCAATTGAGTAAAGCAAACGTTACATTTATCCCTTTTCCCTTAGGTTTTTCTCTTTTTTCTCTGCAAAGAGAATGGACTAAACGGAGCGTGCAATATATACGTACGTACATACCTATACATACATATATTCAGGCTTGGTTCAATATTTAAACTTGTCCCAGTGTCCTGTGTGTATACACATACGCTCGTAAGTCCGTCACTTTTGCAGATTGTGGAGGAAATAGGAGTTGCGCTGACAGGTTCACATACTTTCCACCAGAATTTATATGCTAACGTGAGCAATAAACTTTTCTCCATTTTATTGAGCCAGAGTCTAAACCTCCTTTCCACCTTGCCTCTTCAGCCCCAGCCAGCGTGTTTGCTTAACAATGAAGTTGTCCCAGGAAGCTTGTACTCTTTGTGTACCTATTCGCAAAGCAAAAAGAGAGAAAGAAGAGAATTGTTTGTCGGTTCATTAGCCATGCATGCACCTCCGAAAAAGGCATTGTTGATCGAATGGTTTTCTCTCTTTTTACAAAAATATTTTTCCTTAAAATCAGAAGGAAAGTGAGCCTTTTTTGCTGCATTTTTTCAAAGGATCAAAAAGGATATAAATGTTGAAGCACATGAATATGAATAGAGTGTAGCGCTCAGAGCGGGTCACGAAAACGCCCTCGGAAAAAAATCGGAGGACGTGCGTTATATCCTCAGAAATACGTTCACTACGTGATCCACAGATTCCCTTGTAGTCGCTTACACACATATCTGCTCTTTCACTATCTCCACGATTCGTATCCTGCTTTTCCTCCATCTACATCCCGCATTCATCATAATTACTCAAAAGACGGAAGGAGAAATTACAAAGAGAAAAATGTAATGGTAAATTTTTCATGAGCCTTCCATGGAGTTGTTTTGATCCACAGCGGAGAAATACTTATTGAGTAGCGTTTTCACGGAAATGGAAGGTATACACCCTATGACATCCAAAATAGTGACATGTGGCTTTGCCTCCGTGGCTTGTAAAACTTTAGTGATGTGTAACATCTGCTACGCTCCTTACCTCGCCTTTCAAAAAGAAGAGGAAAAAGTTGAATTCATACTGGGACAGAGCGAAAAAGAATGTGTATTTTCTTGAGAGAGGGAGAGAAAAAACTTTTCACAAATTACAAGCCTCTCACTAGCTCACCTAACAATGACCATCTTATTTTGGGGAGACAAACCTATGAATAAATTGTATCATATTTTAGCATCATTACCGCGCCAAAAATATAAAAAAAGTTTATTTTGCATCAGGGCTGGGGTGATGAGATGCAGGTGTTGCAGTAGCAGATGAAGCATATTAAATTTATATCTGAGTTACAATTTTTTCAAGAAATAATTGTTAAAAGAAAGAGTGGATTCTTTGTTTTTTTTTGTTCAAATCGCTAATGTGAATTAGAAAGCATTTTTTAGTATTGTACAAAGCTCTTTCTTCTTTCTCTCTCTCTCTCTTTCGGAGTGGATCTTTGTTCAAGAAATGCATCATCCTTGAAACACTATCCCGCCCATTGTTTTCCATGTCAAAAGCAGACGAACGGAGAAAAAAGGCTACAATATTTATACAAACGTGAAATACTTTTACAGCTAAAATGATGAGAAAATCCATTTGTATTGATGTTTAACTTGTAAATTGTGAATAAAAAAAATTCGAGCGGAGTATAGATACACTTAGGTATAAAAGTAGAAAATAATAATGATATATGGATCTAGTCCTTTTTAAGCGGTTTCCATATTATTCCCTGGCACAGGGCTTAACTCGCTTGGCGTCGTCGGCACTTTTGTCCCCGTGAATAAAAAAGCCGATTTTCTTTTGAATACACCAACCAGATAAAAAACGAAGTTTTGGATGCCTGCATAAAAGTTTTCTTTATGCCTCAAAGTTCTGTGTGTGAGAGGGTATTAATATAAGCGCATCTTGAGATAAGGAATTTATTGCCCATTATGTATTTTGCTTTTTATCCCGGAATATGGAATTGGAAAGACATTTTCTGCCTAAAGTTTCATTCGTGGGAGATCTCCTGGGTGGTCTTAACCATTAAAGCAAACCAGTAAGATGTCTGTGTCACAGCCACCATCAGTTCCAGGAAGACATTAACATTAAACACAACTTTTCAGATTATGCAAAAGAGCAAAAAGAAGGAGACGGAGAAGGCAAAAAATATATATTTAAAAAACAGTAATCGGATGGAGAAAAAACCTTTTAAGGAGAGCTTTTTCCAATTCATCTGACATTATGACAGCACAACTCAAAACATTATATTGCCAAGTCGTAGTATGCTGTACCTTTTTTACCCTTCCGCAGGGAGAATTCTCCACGGCATGTAGCAAAAGAGTATAGAGATCGAGAAGCCACATCTAAAGTATTTTAATGACATTTTTTAACTTGATTAACCACTTTTCGTTTCCCATTGATTAAAAACACTTTTTCTCTATTCAATACTTTCCATTTTCGAGATTCGAAGATAATGGCTTTAGCTTCATGACTGACTTTCAGCCGAGTGAACTGGTTCATTCTCTCTCTTGTTCTATGAAAGTTTTGGTAGTAGTGAAAGAGCAGACCAAGAGTTTTTGATGTTCGAGTCGAGCACACACACACTGTGTGTGTGTGTGTGTGTGAAGAAGAGTGTGTGAGCGGTTACACTTGACGGAACAGAAGTTTCCCCTTGGCCTGCCACTTTCTCCCCTTTCATCATTCATTAAAAGGTACAGGGTAAATAATGCCCAAAGCGTATTGAACAACACAGCATCACACGACATCTTTTTCAAAATACTGAAATCCATATACATATATGTATACGTAGTTGGGAAAACACATTTTCTCTCCTTATAAGCCTGTTCAAAGTTGAAAAAGTACTTGAACTACTCGGAATGGGGAAGTTTGCACCACATTCATCTTCATCAAAATTAAATGCTCGCTGCTACTACTGTGAATATTCTTATTGAGATCTAGTTGCTTCCGGTTATATACGAAAAGATAAAATAAAAAACTCGACGTTTAACTTTCTCTCCCATTGCTTTCGTCTTTATTTTCTTGGTTATCAAAACATTTTTATTTCAAGTTAAATTCCCCGTTTCGGGCTGAGACTGTGTAAGGTGCAATCCCAATCCTCTTAGTTTGTACTTCTCTCTCTCTTCTCTCTCTCGCTTTTCTCAGAGAGTCGTGTAAATTGATAGCCGCAAATGGAAACGGGCTGCCAAGCGCTTTCTCCTCTCTCTCCTCGTTTTTTCTCCTCAGTGAAATGATACAATGAGCAATTACAGCAAAGAGACAGGCATTCATTCTCTCTCTCCCTCTCACTTGAGCTACCGCTTTCTCTAGAAGTCAGCAAATGGGGAGGAAAGAAACATTCGTCGGCTCAGCGGTATCATCATGAAATTTGTTTTTGGGAGAAAGCATATCAGCTTCTTTGCCGTTCGCTCCGTTTTTTTATTTCGTCCAGTTTCCCCCTTGCCTTTTACACGGTTCAGTGAATTGCGAGGAAAAGTAGTCAAGATCTAACACAGGTTGATTCGAGCAATATTAAAGGCACAGCATGAAAGAGCATTTTATTTGGGAAAAGGGCGGTCACAATAAATAACAATGTTTTTTTCAAAGTACACATGCTACATTCATTTTCATTGAAAAGCAAGGCAATATAAATATATATAAATGTGTAGTTTCTTTTGAAGGAGCTCCATTCCCTCTTGTCTCTCTCTCTCTCTCCGCCGTCCTTCCCTATCTATATTTTTGCTTTTGTGTTTGTGTGAGTAAGCTTTCACCTTATCTCATTTTACAATTCTCCCCGAGTCAGTTGTAACAATGTTATCTGGAGCTGCATACATACACAGAGGGAGAAAAAGATGCTGCTGGCTTTGGCCCATACGGAAAAGAGAAAAGGAGAAAGCACCCCGTCGAATTCTCCTTTTTCGGATTGTATAGCGGGCGCTCAATTGCTCTCATTGTTAGTACAAGTGCACGGCGGAAATGGCACGAGACAGACAACTACAGCTCGAGAAGGAATGAAATACGGAGAAAATATTGTCCGTCCCTTTATACTGCATTCATTCATCATCACTCTGTACTCAATGTTGAGTCCACATCATCATTTTCAGCGCAAAAGGGTACATAAGCATCTCCGTATATCTCACCTCTTTCCCAGAGAGAACAAGCTTAACGTAAAGGATATAATAATGAGACGAGTGTGTTGTTTCTGAAAAGCCATGAAACAGAGGGAAATGCGAATGCAATAAAAAGTATTAAACATAAGTTCTTGAATTTCCATAAACTCTGTTTTCTCTCTCCTACTACTATGAAAATCGAGAGCTGTGTGTACACATTACCCACATCTGCTTGGGCATTCCATCCTAGTCCTCTCTAGTCAGCTTCTTGTACAACCATTCCGTCTCTCTCTCTCTCTCTCTCTCTCACTCTCACTGGATTCTTTTTTTCCAAAGAGTTTCTCCTGGGACTCTATTTCCATTCGAGAAAAAGAGAAAGTATGAGATGAAAGCTGAGGAGAAGGGCTGGAGCAAGAATACACAAAAGTCGAGTTTTTTTATGTGCCACTTTGTACATGCTATATTTACAGTATGCATCCGTAAAAAAGGCAAAAATATCGTTCCCGTTTTGATCGTGGGTGCTGATGATGATGTTGATGCTGCTTTGCTCCGCTTTTGTTTGTGGGACTTTGGCTGGCAGGTTACACAACATGAGACAGGATTGTAGGGAACCAGCCAGTACAGCAAAACTCCAACTTTCACTACTACATCTTTTTTTCACGGCACCGTAGCGGGAAAAGTATGAAGTGTTTTATACCCAAAAGACCGTTCCGTAAGAGAAGGAAATTTATTTTTTGAAAAGCTGCAGATAGGGTATAATTCGAATGTCGGTGGTGGTATTACATACCAACAGCAAATATAAAACTGGATTCAGATTCAGGTTGCATCTGAGAGTTTCTCAATAATTGGTACAAACGTACAAACAAGGATTCAAAAAGAAATTTCATATACATAAAATTGAAAAGGTTTAATTGTAATCGAGCAATCAAATAGAGACAAAACCATGTTTTTCCAATGCGCCCTTCTTTTGTGGACTCGCCCATTTATAAGAAAGAAAACTTTTCACTCTTGTCCTTCCGACAAACCAAAACTACTTTATTTTATTCAGTGTGACATAAACGATCAGATGAAAATTTCGTGAGCCATTCATCCAAACTAGAAAGAAAACTTTCTAACCGAAATAACCGAGGAAAAAAACCTTTTTATATCTATGGAGTAATAATGGCGGATAAAATTGGAGCAAAAGACTTTCTCTTTCTTCATTTCATTATACATCCTGTTTTCTCTTTCACTTTCTCCGTATGTTTCCTTTCCCAGCTGAGTAACCCTGTTTCATGCCCTTCTTTCGACAGAAAAATTTCAGTATCGCATCTTCAAAAACTTTTTTTCAGATGCCATTTTTCGTAAAAAGAGGAAAACGCAAGCAAGAAAGAAGAGAAATCTTCCATTTTTTATAATTTTTGTAGGATACTTGGGAAAAGGGTTAAAGTTTGGTGGAAGAGAAAAACATGAACAGAAAAAATATGGTATATCCTTTCTTCTTCTTTTTTGGCATGCACTACGTACCATAAGCGATTACCCGAAGTAAGACGGGCTTACTCCCAAAAAAGCGAAAGATTGTAGCAGGAAAAGCAAAAAGGGAAAAAAGATGGACATTTTCTTCTATTCTGGATAGAGTTCTGAAGAGAGAGAGAGAGAGAAAGACGTAGTATTTTTTCATGGGACGCTTGTACATCAACTTCTACTCGTGTATAAATAAAATCTCTCACGGAGCTGAATAGAACAAGTCATTTTCAGAAAAGGGAGAAAAAAGATGAAAGAAAAAGTAGATGCTTATCTTTTTAAAGGGAAAGTTGACTACATATTATGATATTTTGGAGCATTGAAGAAAGCGTAGTTGAAGTTAAGGAGCAGAGGGAAAGTAGAAAGTTTTTCTCCTTCTTTTTTTGCTTAGCCTTTTCTTCTTCTTCTTCTTCTTCTCCAGTTCTAATTCTTTGCTTTTGATCTAGTATATCAGCTTAACTTGACTTTCATTCGTTTATTCCGCTCTTTGCTCTGGCAGTGTGTGGCTTGGTCTGGTCATAGCATGGCGCTGTTTGATGGAGCCGATTATATGATGTGCTAAGCCCATGTACATTCTCTCGAAAGAGAAATCTCCTCTCTTTCAACTTTTTTCTCGCTACATATGTCCAATATACTGGATAAGCCGTGTATATATACGACTTGGGAAAGTAAAAGATGAAACAGAGATTCCACCATTAAGTAAACGCTTTTTTATGTGAAATTCATCCAAGAGAAATGATACCAATCCGATGTAATACTGTGAATGAAGTGAATTGGAAACGTCAGTTTGAGAAAGAACAGCTTATTATACCTTATCACTGAAAAGCCTTCATTTCACGACTTTCCATAACTTTCTCTTGTTCAAGTGGTGTATAAGGAGACACGGTGTAGACTTCTCAGGAGTACTCAAGCTCATTTGCATATTTAACTGGTACATCATGAGAAAGAGGAAGAGAGAGAGGGTGACCGACTGAGCAAACACCTTCTGCGACAATTTTTCTTCCTCTGCTTAAAAAACCACACACAGAAATAAGCCGAAGCTTGGAGACTTGTAATTTGGAGCCCATTAACCTCAATTCCTCCATAGAGAACACTTGATGACACTTCCAGAAGAAGATGAGATGAGCGTCTCACACCAAAAAAAGTGCTTGATCATATACACACACATACAAGCTTTTATATTTATGGTCGTATATGTATCATGACCATCCTTCCTTTCTTGTCTTTACACCACGTCAGTTCCTTCATATAGAGATTTCCCGGGCATACGGGAAATGAAAGAGGGCACATAGTGGCGGATGATATGAGACGATGCTAATTTAATCCTATGCTAGCCCAATTCCACCACACTACCACTCGCTCCACGACTTTGTGTACGTGAGTGAGCGTAAATGAATTCATCTTGTGTCATCTTCCCTTCATTCTGCTTCGCAAAATATGACGGCGCTGACGAGCTTTTGTATAATATAAAATAGTATCGCATTTAGTTTAAAATTATAATAAGAGCAAGAATATCTAGAAATGCAAATCTTTGATGAAACTATATTATTATGTTTTCAGGTTGGTGTTCCGAAGACGAAGAGAGATTAGTTCGTGACCTTTTTCGAGGCTACAACAAGCTGATACGACCTGTCCAAAATATGACCACCAAAGTGAACGTCAAATTTGGTCTCGCCTTTATTCAGCTCATTAATGTCGTAAGTTCACAGTGATACATAATTTTACTATGAATGAGGGCCATTAAATCAGGTGAACGGGAGGAAAAAGTATGTCCATTACGGAATCAATTCTTTCCCATTATGCATTAGATGAAAAAAGGGAAATACATTAAAAAAGTTTTGGTTAAAAAAAGTTTGTCAAGTGACGTCTTTTGTGTAAAAATGATGTAAACAGTGCAGCGCAACTTGAATTGAAAAAAATCGGTGCAGATTTTACAGATTCACTAGGAAAACTTTGTTGGGTTCCACCAAAAATTATATATAACATGTATAACATTTATATAAAGTCTTACAAAAGTTAATGACATCGGATATCGTGCTTTTGACTTTTACTTTATTTCGTCTCTATTGTGGAGAGACGACTCAATACACAATTGACATTTCATTTAGCTCACGAGTCACTTGAGAAAGTAAAATAGAAAAGAGTTTCCATCTGCCATTCATGCCTCTCTCTGTGTACAGATTAATCAACAACTTTCGTCTCAACTGAATAAATAAACGTTGTTTTCTCTTTCTCTTGCAGAATGAGAAGAATCAAATCATGAAGTCAAACGTTTGGCTTCGATTGGTAAGTCTATTCATTCACATCTTTGCTCTTATGCTACTTTTTCTTGCCCTTCCTGGAAAAGATTATCTGCTTAAAGGCTCGTGTGAGGGGAGGCAGCAGCGTATTTAAAGCCCGAGCATGGAAAGAGGGAAAAGTATGGATGCACCTTATACATGAAAAGGGGCACAAAGTTTGCTCCTCTCGCTTTCGTTTTCATTTTACAACTTCCTTGTCTTATCCCTTTCTGTTTGATGTGATGATTCGATCTGTGTCAAGAAAAGAATATATTACGTTTTACTTTATCCACTATTTTTTTGCTTGTATACACCTTGTTCTTGTTATGTTTCGTTTGCTCATCTTGCTCTTTTCCAACAAGTTTTCCTTTCTTCTTGACAATCTTATTATTTCTCCTCATTACTTTCTCTATTTCTGCTTTTATCTTGCTTCTCCTTTTTTGCTCCTTTTTCCCATTAAAAAGTGGAGTATGAAAGAAAAAGAAGCTCTTGTGATGATGTATGTTGTGCAGTCACTGGAGCAGAAATGTCACTGATTGGCATTACCCACGTTTACCCTGCTTTTTTCCTTCCCCTTATTGTCCAAACAAAGAGAAATCATATGTTTTTACTTAAAGAGGGCTGTTTCCCCTTGCCACCTTTCTCTACCCCAGTAAAGTAAAAACGATGAACGAGTTCACATCTATTGATTTTGGCCAACTTCCCAGAAAAAGAGCATTTTGAACTATAGTATATAATACGAATCGTACGAATTTAACCCCTTCTTCTCCACAACAAAGAAGAATCCCAAGCTAGTAGAAATTGCTAGTGTATATGTAAATGAACTTTTGTTTGTGTCAAAGTAACGAAGTTTCTACAAGTTGAAGCTAGGTACAAAGTGAAAGCAGAGAAAGCTGATGCAATGGAAAACAACAAATTATGTCTTCCGCATTGCTCTGGTTCCATATGCCATTTGCAACCAGAAAGTTTTGCCACCGATATGTCATTTGCCACCTAATACTTTTTAAACGTTTTAGTGCTTCAATAACTAAATCGTCTCTGAATGATCCGAAATTGTATGGATGAAGGGCTGACAGAATGATTTCCACAAAGATGATTCCCACATAATTCTCACTGGTATGATAATTATATACCGCATATGCCGTGTATATGTACTATACCGCCTAAGATAAATCCCTATCAGGGACAATCCCATAATTTTTGCTAAAGTAGGTTAGGCGGGAATCATTTCATGTGAGAATATTCCCGGGTGGAAATCATCCCAAAGAGATCATGCCAATTAGGAATTGTTGAAGTAGGCATTCGTTGTACAAAATGCATGCCAAATATCATTGGACTAAAACATTTGAAGAATTTGAAAAATGGCATCGTTTATGTGTATTGACTTATTTATGATTCTTGCACTTTGGTTAGCAACCAAATATCGGTATATTTAATCCACTTTCAACCTATATAGGTAATTATATTACAAAGGTATCGGCCTTGTAAAAATATATGAATGTTTACGTATTTTGTATGTATTTTTTAAAATTACATTCTCAAAATCTCGATTGATTTAATAATCAGATACATATTTTTCAAAAATGACTGCGTACATAAAGTGATAAGTTGTAAGTATTACTTAAAATCTTACCTTAGCTGTCGATGTTTCCGCCAATAGTAGCATTTGGCAATACATACAATGCATCCAGCAATTAACCCGTATTCATTCTAAGCTCCGCGGACATTTTAGCCGAAAGTCAAGCAGGCATGTAGCAACAGCCGAAATTGTTGTCATGCAACTTGCAGAGTATGAATACGCTATAATTTCTGGATATGGTGTATATTTATATTCTACAACAGAAAGATGTATACCTGCACCTGGGCAGTTGGTTCAGGCGAGTAAAGCTCACTTGCATATTTATGTGCAAAACTATTTTTCAGGTGCTCGCTCCTCCCTTTTAATAATTCCAAAATCAACTGTTACTTTAGTTTGAGATTAGGCAGCATTTTGTAGAAAGAAACAATACTGCATAGATTAAATCTGTTTTGTCTAAAGTTAGTAAGTAATTATATTTATCTACAACGTGTTTGGTATTGCATCCACGCAATCGAAACCTTATTTTCATTTCCCTCAGATAAGCTTTTTATCTGTTTCCTTTGTACATATATACTCCGATTGGATACATTGGATGAGACGACTTGTTATACAAATATTCGTGTTTGAACATTTTGTATATTGTTGTCGCAATCGTAGTTTTTCTGTGAGCCTGACTATTAAATTAACTTTTTAAAGAGAGTGTTCGATTGTAAGTTGTAGCAAGAGATGACTGAAGCTGTCAATTAATCTTTTGTGTACATCATCAATCTGCGTAACATGTCGTTCGACTTGCTTGAAAAAATGACATTTCTACAAAAGTGCAGTGGCACAACATATCGAATGCAAAACTCTCGGGTGGCAAATAACTGCAAATACCAGGGCATCTTTTCATATTTGTAATTCATAATGTGAGATTTAAGATGTAAAAATGAAAGATGAGCATTTTCTCACATCTGCAAATTACGATCCATACGTTCCAGTATTGTAACGGTTTAACGGTTGTTATGTGTCAAAAATGCGTGACATATGACATATCATACGACTCCAAATTTTATGGAGAAATCAAAAATTGACATAATTTCAATTTTAAAAATTAGGATGGAAATTAACGGTTTTAACGGTATGTTTTGCAGAGCTCGTGTACAATTGACGTTACGTACTTCCCCTTTGACCAGCAAGTGTGTCTAATGAAATTTGGTTCGTTCC